>KE153856.1:158548-168979 GCA_000411075.1 Sisymbrium irio | reverse complement strand
AAAATGTTATGATCCACATATATAGCGGATGTCCACTCTTCCGCTTCCGTTATTGCATACTGAAGGGCATGATACCAGGGCTGGTTTTTCAAATAAGTCAGAGTATCCAAAGAAGAAGTTGTCGATGCAGAGAAGATAGCTGCAGCCTGCAGATCATGATTGCATTGTAAGATTGCTTTAATCTTCAGATCAAAAGAAACATTTGGAGGAAGAATATTGTTTTGATCTTGCAGATGTGAAGCTAAGGAGTACGCCGATTTGACTGTGTAGATGCCGGCGTCCGTATATAATATATAATGCCATCCAAGAAGATCATTCTCTATGGTGAAATTCAAATTTTAACTGTTTGACTAAACGGGCATCTTCATCTGGCATTACATTTTCGGTAACTTAAAAATCCCATATGGGCACATGTTGTTTCTCTGTAAGAACAAGTCGCGGTGACCTTTTGTGCATGGGGATTTGCATTAGTTACATTCTGAGGTGGATTTTTGGAGAATGAGTCGGTAACCATGGATCGCTCCAAATATATTGTATCATCATGTCCATTCCCAATCAGCACCGGAAGTCCTTTCTTCATTAAGTCACGGCCTTGTAAAAGATGATCTCGTACAAGAGTTCGGTCTTGTTCCTATCATGCATTCAATAAGTTTGTTGATTTAAAATATCTTCCCTTTGGTGATTTTGCTACTAAACTTACAGCGGTCTGCATTATACGTCAAGCTTGTTTGCCGAGCATTAAACACAGTTTCACGTGTCAACTTACATACCTCTCTTGTTTCAAGATTCATTTTTCAAATATCATCTCAGAATTCTCTCTTGCGATCAAGTTAAATTTCTAATTTCTTCTTCGAATTGAAAGCTTCCTTTTAAAAACTTCATCCTCCCGTACACGTGGCAATCAATCCCACCATTGGTTTCCCACAGTTCGCCACACACCTCCTCGCCCTTGTCTGAAGTTTCTTGACTTTCGCGGAACAGCAGATGCTCTACAGATGGAAGCTTTAAACTACTAGAGCGTTTATGTGTAATGGGTCGGGTCGGATCCGGAGTCGAGCTCCAACGGGTGGAGCCGAGCTCGTGGTCTCGTAGTTGAGACTCTGGTTCTAATTGGCGGCGCTCTTCTTCTCAAGCGTCTCACTAAATCCACCACTCGTAGAGATCACGCTCGCGTCGTCTCTCGCTCTCTCACTGGAGAGTAGGTTTGCATCTCAGCGTCACTGCTTTACACTCTTATCTGAAAGTCTTGTACTTTTTCCATTGATATGATTTGAGAGGTTCTTGTTTTCATTGGTTTGAAGTTAACATAAGGTTTGTCTTTAACGTTGTTACTTATTCTCCATCTCAAACTTGTTCCCTAAATTCTCCACCTTTGTTAGAAATTAAACTTGATGCTGTGAGTAGGATCTTGGTTTCTTGAGTTTCAAGATTGAAAACTGTATTGATAAACTATGTTTCTGGCATCTGAGTTTGAATTAGTTTTGTAGAATGCTGAGTTGTCCAGCTGCTGAGATGGTGGATGGTTCAGAGGTTTTGTATTTGGAACAGGTAAAATAAATCTCTTGACATCTTTGTTACAGCTACATATATCGATGATGTATGTACGTACACTCATATATGAATGTGTTTTTTCTTTCCTCAGGCATTTTGGAGGACTCCTGCGAAACCGTTTCGTCAAGTGAGCATTTTAATCCCTCAAGGCTAGTCTCTTTGTTTGATTCCGTTAGATGCATTTTTGTTTACCTCTGTTTTGGTTTCAGAGATTATATATGGCTAAACCTTGTCCAAAAGAGCTGAAATGTGATGTCGAAGTGAGGATATGAGTTGTTGTGGTGATCTTCTAATGTATTCCAATACAATGTAGAGTGGTATTTAAGCAGTATTTTGATGCCTGGTAAGTTCAATTGCCATCAGAGATGCGGAGGAGTACAGAAATTTCTGTTACCGTCCTAAAGACCAACGCCCACTTCCTGAAGAGGTTATTGGTGTAAGTCTTTTGAGGTTTTGTCTCGATAGAGATGTGACGAGATCTGTGATTACTGAGCAATCAAGCTGACAATGTGTAAAAACCAATAGGATATTGGAGAGCATTTGACAAGTATACACCTCAGTTGTTGTGACCGTGGGAAACGTTGCTTGTACGAAGGCTCAACTTCACCCGGTGGATTTCCAAATTCATGGGTATTGTTTGTTCTTATAAGCAATTCACTATATCTCGGTGTCACACACTTCTTCTTCCACACTTGACGCTCCATTATTTGATTGCAGAATGGGGCTAGCTATTGTACTTCAGATCTTGCAGTCCTGAAAAACAATGAGACACACCTCTGGGATCGTGGCTTTGATGAGAATCAAAATCAGGTTCACACCATCTCTCTCACTCTAATCAAACTTCAGCAGCATCAGAATAGTAAAGCTTTCAAGATATTACCAAACCGAAAATCTTAGAAATCTTGTAATAAAGGGAGTTTTGGTTTTTTGAACATTGCAGGTTTGGGGACCAAAGCAAGGTCCGTACGAGTTCAAGGCAGCGACATACTAAAGCATCAACGAAAGCTTGTCTTCTTTGAACGTCCTTAATCAATCTTCAATTGATAAACCAATACAAGGATCACTCATCTTGCAAGACTAAGCCATTTTACAAACCCTTTTTTCATTTACACTCTTTACTCATCTCAGCAACATTCAATACCGTTTTGGAACATAGAAAAGCTCAATACTTTATTACTTCATTACAATGTCTAACAAAAACTCGAAGATGACTGTAAATAGAGAAAAAAAAAAAAGATTTCAAAAGCAAGAATGTAACCTCTTGTTGCAGCAATTCATGCGGTATTATTGACATAGAAGTAAAGAGCTGCAAGTGCTAAAACCCCAACCGCAATTGCTATAGGCAATGCCTTCCTGCATGAGATTGCCACAAGGTAAATAAACTATGTAAAAATAATGTATGAGAAAAGGAATGTCTTTTTATTACCCAACGGCTTCGTCTCTTTGTAGCTCTGCTTTTCTGGCTTTTCTCACATCCTTGTCGTTGACGTTTTTGCTCACATCAGGCATGTACGGTCTAAACCGTCGTTTCGGAGCAGCACACACTGTAAAAACACAAAACTACATTGAAAACCAAACACAAGTCCTAGAAAAAAAAAAACAACTTTCATCTCGATTCTTTAACAGACAACTAAGGTTAATCACTAAACCTGGACAGAAGTAATTATCAGGCAACTTTTCGAATGGTGTTCTGTCATTGTAAATATACCTGCAAACCAAGAAGAAAGAGATGGTTAGTGAATCTTTGTATCTTAAAGAAGAAGAGAGAGAGAAAGAGAGAGAGAGGTTAGGAGAAAAGACCCGCAATCACGGCAGATATAGGCTTGTTTGGAGGAGACACGCATGGAGAATCTTGGAGCAGAGGAGGATAAAGATTTCGAAAGTGGCTTCTTTTTGCCGAGTAGCCTCATCGAGTAATACGGCAAGAAAGACGATCTTAGGATGTTTGGAGCCGTCGGAGATAAAACCGCCGATGGTTTTCCGGTGTAAAGGGTCGCCGGAGGAACGTGCATAGTCGCCATTGAGAAAAGTGATTGTGGTGGTGGGGATCAGTGGAGAAGAGAGAGAAGGTGAATGTGATGATGATAAGAGAAGAGTATAGAAAGAGTGAGAAGATGTGGAAGAGTGTGCTCCTCACAAGCTCATTTTCTCATTTTGCCACGTCAGAAAACTTCTCTTTGCTTTTATTATTGGAAAAAATGTCAAATAATACATAAATTTTTAAATTTTGGCCAAAAAATACCTGAACTAATTTACTGACTATTAAATACCTCGAATTTCTATAATTTTTACAGAAACAATGAAACTTAGCATTCCGTTAAATCAATTAATAGAATCATTAGAAGACGTTTAATGATCCGTTTGATGATCTGACTTTGAAGTCATTTGAGAAAATCGTGTTGTTCATCATTTAATCTTCAGAGCAAAACGATTTCGAAATCGATTTGGAAATTTCAGAATTAGGATTCTCGATTTCGTTTCAGAGTTTTAATGAAAAGAAGAAAAGTACATTTATGTTTTAGCATTTAGCAATGATTTAGCACTCTCAATGGCGAGACAAGCTCTCTCCACTTCATATACATCCCGGTTTCGAGCCCAGGCAGCAACAACATTTTTTAAGTTTCTGTTAAAATCTCAAAACGACGTCGTTTCGGGTAAACGGTTCTTTAAACGGATCATTAATCGCCTTCTAATGATTCTCTTAATTAATTTAACGGAATACTAAATTGGTCAGGTCAATTATAAGTTTCATGGTTTCCGTAAGAGTCATGGAAACTTGAGTTATTTAATGGCCAGCAAATTAGTCCAGGTATTTTTTGCCAAAAGTTAAGAGTTTGAGATTTTTTTGGCATTTTCTCCTTTATTATTCGGATTTTGGTGAATTTCAGAATTTTATTTATGTTGATACACTTTTTAAAAAGTAAATATTATTGGTTATTGAATTTTAATAATATCACCAAAATCATGTTAATAAACTAGTCATTTAAAAAAATTATTCACAATCATATGTTATTTATTCAGTAAGTTCAAAAAAAAAAATTTGAATTTAGTGTTATTTAATTCTAATAATTTATGTATGGATTTGATTTCACAATGGATTTGAAGGACTTCCATTTTCGAATTAAAAATGTTAATTTGATAAAAACCTATCAATTTAAATTTTTTATTAAAATATATTTTTAAAATTTGGAAATCAATAAAATTTATAGTGATTTTTATATATTTTCAAATCATTTGAAGCACATGATTGATTAACATTTTTAAGTAACTCACCAATTTTTAGAATAATAATAATTTAAAATAACATTTATAAATTGAATAAAACTCAACAAGACTGAAAATCATTTCTGTTTATAACAATTTAAAGAATATATAAATTATAGTTTCAGATTTTTTACCATTATACAGCAACCGAAAGATTATGGAGTTAACTGATTATTTAACCAACTAAGATCTAAAGCTCCAAGAACGATAATGGTTGTTGCAACGTAGTTATTGAAAGATCTAGCAACATCAGCTCTATTATGGTTTTAATAAATGTTTTAGATATGTCGTTGGCAAGAAATGTTTTTAATATTGTTAAAAAAATTCTTTTTATCGTTTAATGGTTCATATATCTATTTGAGTCTATTTTGGTTACATAAACATGGAATAGTGTTTAAAAAGAAATTTATCCAATTTCAAATAGAGTATTTGAAAAAAATATTATTTAGAATCTTTTTAATTCTTTATCTACAAATTTTGTTCATTCGTTGTACAACATTTGCTCTTTCAAACAATTTATCTTTTGCCACAACAACCCGCTTTATACTGAGAGCTTATTTACCATCATCTTTTTTGCCAATACATACAATGTGTCCAAGTTCAATCATTAGTTACTGAATTTTAATAGAGTTACTAAATTTTAATAAATCACTGGTTAATAAAATTTAATAACCAATAATCTATTGAAATTCATATGATTTTTCTCATTAATGAGTTCTTTTAAATGAAGATTATTGGTTACTGAATTTTAATAGATTTGTAATCTAAGAAATTAATCATTTAAAATCTTTCTCAAAAGGAGATGTTATTTTCCTATTTAGATCAAAGAATAGAGAATCTAGAGTAACATTGGTGATTTTCTTACTTGATATGATTCACTTTGATATATAGTAGTGAAGTTAACACCCACATAATTAATGAAAATTTTCTTAATCCAATTTTCAGTTTTTCACCAACTTTACAAGCTTTGTATGTAAAGTACCCATCTTGCTATCTAATTTATTTATAATATTAAAGATTGAAGGCATCAACAATAGTACATCAAAAGTTTGGACCAATCTACTCATATCAAATTAATTTTTAAGTTAAAAACTCATGATAAGCACAAATTTAATATAGCATTAGTGTCTGGTTGGTTGACCGAATTAGAATGGTCAAGAAAGGCTTATTTTAAAATTAGATTAAATTCAAGATAGAGCAACCAGAATCATAATGTAAAAAAGCTTGTTAAAATCTCACATAAAGGGTTTGAAAAGACCAGCATTAGTAATCGTATATACACTAAAACCTTTATAAATTAATAA
Source organism: Sisymbrium irio (assembly GCA_000411075.1). Taxonomy (NCBI): domain Eukaryota; kingdom Viridiplantae; phylum Streptophyta; class Magnoliopsida; order Brassicales; family Brassicaceae; genus Sisymbrium; species Sisymbrium irio. The sequence continues at coordinate 162,860 of KE153856.1, read as the reverse complement.
TGTTGAGATTTTAAAAATTTATTAATTTATAAAGTTATTAATTTATGAATAAATTAATAAATATTAATTTATAGAGATAAATGTTTAATCCATAATTTTTTTATTTTTTTTAAATAAAGTTATTAAAATAAAATTATTTATCACACTAAAATAGATAACAAGATACATTAAATATTCATGTAAAATAATGTATGTTTATTAGCTCCACATGTATAAAAAGAAATAACTATATTTCACAATGTGAAATGATGAAAATGAAATTAAAAATGATATTACAATACATTTGAAACCATTTAAAAATAATTATCATGTCGAAAATTCTTCTTTATAACATGTGTTTTCAATTAGTGTTTTCAATACAATAAAAAATATTATAGATAAAACATATGAATCTTAATTCAAAGTAAAAATAATATATTATAGTCATATATTAGCATATTATCTTACCTACATATGCATAAATCTATGTAATTATTAATTTATACTATTATTGGGACCATATTTTTACATAGAGTTTTCAAAAAAGTTATTATCTTATTATGTTATTGAATTTTGCTAATTTTTACATAGGTTAACCTTGGAACCAGAGAAATTTATTAATTTATAAAGATTATTAATTTATCGAGTATGAATTTATAGAAGTTCTATTGTAGAGGGTTTGAACCCGTCTACTAACGGTAAATTAATTTTTGTTAAAAATTCTGAAAACTTAAGAAATTTTATAACCAATCAATTCAATGTTATACCAAAAAATAGTATATGTAGGCTAACCAAGAAAAAGTTTGAGTTTGTTGTAGCCGCCAATAATTTCTCATTTTAACCAAAATATGTATATTTTACTCTTTCATATATCTAATAAAATTTCTTAAAATATTTTTAATCACAAGAGATTAGAAAAATTCAAAACAATGAAATAGACCCTTATGAGAGGACATTTTATTTCGGAAAATAAATGTTAAAAAGAAAATAATTTCATGTTCTATTATTTCCCAAAATAATGTACATCTGCGGGTTAGTAGAATATAATTTTTACAAATTGCTATGTACTCTACCCCATGGTAAAATATAAAATATAACATCTGTAATATGAAATAATAGAATTTAGATTCTACTCATTACTATATGTTATATGATTGATTTGGTAGGACACATGTTTTAATTTTTTTTCTATAGTCTATCATATTTGGAATAAATATTCTATCGACATAACTACAATATACCATTCATAAAATTAAAATTTCACCATTTATATTTTTTATATGTTTTAAATATGTGTTCTGAAAAATATCAGAAAATCTAGAAAATATGGATACTGATTACTGAATATTCAATATTCACGAACTCTTTTCAAAATCTATCTATCCTCCTGAAAAAAAGAGAGGAAATTTGTATGAATATTTAATAAACTTTAATTAATTTGAAATCTAACATCTTTATTTAAAAGTTTTAAAACTAACTTTCTTAACATCTAAAATTACCAAAAACTCTCTAACACATTAACTACATAATTTAATATATATATATATATATACGAATTTACTTATTATTATTTTTATATTTAAAAAATAATTACACCATTTTTTGTGTGTAAAAAAAATATAAAAAAAATTACAACAGTTTTTCATCAATTAGATATTATAACAAGATTTTAAGGTGTATAATAACTAGGCCTTTAAAAAAAGTATATAATAACTAATAAAATATTCTTAAAATAAATCTATCATACAGATTTTTCTCTTTTAAAATCAAAATTAAGATTTATTTTTTTATAGATACCAATATAAGAGTTAATAGATATTAAATCAAAAAACTTTTTAAAAAATTTGTGAATTCTTTTCTTCTTATACAGTGTCGCAAATTTGTTTAGTTTATGTGGAACAGAGATGCATAAAAATTCATAGAATTTTGTAAATAAAAAAATAAAGATATAAGTAGATATGTGTATATCCACAAATTTTAAAATAAATAAAAATATATACATAGATATGTGTATATCTAATTTTTCATAATTAAAGATGATAAAAATATAATTATTAGATGTTATATACATACAAATATTTTACGAATTTTTAAATATATATAAATATAGATATTTTAAAATATTCTGTTTTTAAATAAATTAATTTAAAATTTTAATAAAATTTATATCATAATTAATAATGGTTATTTATATCTTTTTACTTAAGAATAAATTTAGTTTTCAAACTTTTAATTAGAGAGATTATTTTCAAATTATAAAATACTTTAGAAACTTAATCCAACTCTCCCGAAAAAACAGTCTTTTTCATTTTTTTTCTCTGTTCCCTTCCTCTCTTCTATAATGTTTATCCATTTTTATATGAAATTGTTTTAAAATTTTGGTAATTTCCACAAATTTTACCCTTTTTACCTAATTTTAAATGCCTATCAGTAATAGTAGTAATAGTAATTTTCTTTTCATTAATAGTGTAAGATTAATGTCATATAGTACACATAGTAAATTTTTTTTAAAATGATTACAAAAATTTAATATTTTATTTAATAGAAAGAAATCCTCATAGATCAACCTTCATATTTGAAGATGGGTGAGAGATATTGTAATAAAAAAACAAATAAATTTTTAGCAAAAACAAAATTTTCTTTCTAGGTGAGAAAAAATAAAATGATATTAGCGAGAATTAGCTAATTCTTTAAATAATTTTTCACTTAAAAATTATGTTCCTTTTTTATACACTATTTTATTTTTTAATAAATTACGTTTTATAAACTTTTTTTATAAACTATTTTTCGTTTTTTTTTTCGAAAAACGGTAGCAATATCTCCTGATTATTTATTCAAAACAAAAAATTACACACTAATCAATCTTGCTCTAGCAAAGCAAATCTTATCTTCCTGAATAAGCGGCTCAACCTCTAGCGGTTAACCTCAAAAACATGTAAACCAAAAGATAAAGAAAGAGCATAGCTTGCTAACACAAAAGGTAAACTATTTTCGTTTTACTAAATATCATAGTTAATTAATAAGGCTAAAATTGGATTGTCAAACTTTTTTACTATACATTAAAGGGAGAATAATTATTTTTTGACAAAACAATTATAAAAAACTACTAAAAATCCAAAGGACTCAGATGGATACATCCGAAGGCTTTCTCAACAGCTAAACGATAAACAAAGGGTAGTACAATGAAGCAAAAGATAGAGGTAATATGGGGCGAGACATGTTCAGCAGCGTGAAGAATCTCAAAAACTTCACCTGTAACTAGTGAGAGTCGACATTGAGACACCCATATAATGGGACTTGAAGACGGGCTGTGGACACCATCATTGCTGGTTGGAACTGCATGAAGGAGGATTGTCGTCGGATACAGCTACCTCTAGCTTCCAAGAAAATATTGAACTGAAATTTTAAAGGGAGATGCCATGGTATTGGAGGCTGAAAGGAGGAGGATTGTCGCCAAAAGATTTGACAAAAACCAAAACTCAATCTTCAGCTATCTTTAACTCCCGAGCTTAGATCAAATTGAGCGGAGGATGATTGTCACCGTTGTTGGCTTCCTCTAACTCCCAGACAAGTGCAAACTGAAATCTGTTGACCGGCAAGAACAACTGTAAAGAAGTATGATCAGAACTGTAGGTAACAGGCATTGAGAATTGTTTTTGAAACCTAAACTTGACATTACTGCCCAAAAACTCGACCAAAATCCAAAGAGGCATTAGAATTTGGTGGGATGCTTGTGTTAATCGTGTTGAAGAGGTTATGTTCGAAGGAGGGAAATGTTGTGTTGTTTCATAAATGGACTACCTAATAGACTAAGGTCAAAATAACAAGTTATGTTCCAAGCCCAAAACAGAGGCGTGAAAGATTGTATGCAGGATGAGATCTGTTTGTCGAAAGGGAGAAAAGTCACGACCGTGCTGAACAAGTGGTGATGGCAAACATCAGCGCTGGGGATAACAGGTCTGAGCTGTGCATCTGTGGTGTGGTTGCTGACGGCGGAGCTAATGGGGATTGATGAAGATTGGTTAATGTGGTCTTTAACATTTGAATTTTAGACAGAGTGTACGTGACTACCGCAGGGACACTGGAGTGTTAGCATATCTACCATATCCTGTGAATATCTCTGCAATATTCTGTTATATATTCTTTCCATTCTTTCCCTCTATGGTATAAGGCAATCGTGTCTGTATAAAACAAGTTGTAATCTCTTTGTGAATAATCAATAAGAAAACCTTTCTACATGGTATCAGAGCAGAAGATCTGACCTAATCCTAAAACACGTCTCAAGCCGCCAAACACAAAAGCTTGAAAGCGTCATCAATCTCTCTCTCATATT
>KE153856.1:144744-156136 GCA_000411075.1 Sisymbrium irio | reverse complement strand
CTTCCACCTCTCGAATTTTCATCTCTCGTCATGTTGATTTTCAGGAATCTACATTTCCCTTTTCACAGCCTAGCCACTCCTCCGTATCATCTTTTCCGTCGTCTTCTTCTGACACAGTACTTACCCCTTCTGCGTCTTTAGCTCCTATTTGCAGGTTGCCACTCGAGACTCCGTCGAATGTTACTCCTCCCACTCCGACTATATCGCCGGAACTCCCGACAGAGACTCTTTCACATGTACGTGCGCCGTCTCCCACAACTCCACACTTGGCCTTGGAGAACATATCTCCACCTCCTTCTCCTGCTCCGAGTCCTTCGTTGTCTGTTGCATCATCAGTTCCTACTCCACCTCCACCACACATGACTACACGATCTATGAACAACATTCACAAACCTAATCCTCGGTATGGTTTGCTTGCTGTTCTCTCTGAAATTGAACCCACCTCGATCATTCAAGCCCTCAAAGACGGAAAGTGGCGAGCCTCGGCTGGAACTGAATACAATGCTCTTCTGAACACACACACATGGGATCTGGTACCGCCACAGGAAGCCTCAAATGTTGTTGGCTGTAAATGGGTATTCCACATCAAACGGCTACCAGATGGTTCTGTTGAGAAGTACAAATCTCGACTCGTTGCAAAAGGATTCCATCAACGCCCCGATATTGACTTTGATGAAACATTCAGCCCTGTTGTTAAACATGCTACTATTCGTGTTGTTCTGGATGTTGCTGTTGCTCGGAACTGGTGTCTCCGTCAGTTGGACATAAATAATGCGTTTCTACAAGGCACGTTGGATGAAGAGGTCGATATGCAGCAACCTCCTGATTTTGTTGATAAAGATAGGCCTGATTATGTATGTCGTCTTCGCAAACCAATCTACGGTCTCAAACAAGCACCTCGTGTTTGGTACAATGAGCTCCGCAATTACCTTGTTTCTCTTGGTTTTCGAAATTCCTTGGCAGACACATCTCTCTTTGTTCTCTGTCACAATGGTATTTATCTCTACGCTCTTGTCTATGTTGATGATATTGTGATCACTGGGAACTGCACCAACGCTGTAAACCGAGTCATTACTATGCTCTCCGATCGCTTCTCGCTCAAGGACCTTGGGGAGCTCTCTTACTTCCTCGGCATTGAAGTCTATCGAACCTCTGCTGGACTTCGTCTCACTCAGCAAAAATATATCACTGATCTCCTCACTCGTCATAACATGACCAATGTAAAACCTGTTGCCACTCCTCTTGCCTCGTCAACCTCACTGATTCTCGCCGGCACCAAACTTGATGACCCTGCCAAGTTTCGCAATGTTGTGGGTTCTCTCCAGTATCTTACGCTCACATGTCCGGACATTGCATTTGCTGTCAATCGATTGTCCCAGTTTATGCATTGTCCAACGGTGCAGCATTGGGAAGCTGCTAAACGGGTGATGCGCTACTTAGCTGGTACAATTAATCATGGACTCTTCTTCTCTGCATCCTCGCCTCTTTATTTACATGCGTTCTCTGACACGGATTGGGCTGGTGATAAGGATGATTTTACATCCACTGGTGCTTATATTGTCTATCTTGGTCGCAAACCCATCTCTTAGAGCTCTAAGAAACAGAAAGGCGTTTCTCGTTCCTCCACTGAAGCAGAGTACCGGTCTGTCTCCAACACTGCATCTGAGGTCAAATGGCTGCTTTCGCTACTCTCTGAGTTACACATTCCACAGTCCAAGTTGCCAGTTATATATTGTGACAACATTGGAGCCACCTATCTTTGTGCCAACCCAGTATTTCACTCGAGGATGAAGCACATTGCCATAGATTATCACTTTGTTCGTGAACAAATTCAAAACAAACGCCTCCTTGTCTGTCACATCTCTTATGCTGATCAGTTGGCTGATGCACTAACAAAACCGCTGCCACGGGCCCGTTTCCATGACTTGGCGGTCAAGATTGGAATCACCTCCGGTGCTTCATCTTGAGGGGGCGTGTTAGCATATCTACCATATCATGTGAATATCTCTGCAATATTCTGTTATATATTCTTTCCATTCTTTCCCTCTATGGTATAAGGCAATCGTGTCTGTATAAAACAAGTTGTAATCTCTTTGTGAATAATCAATAAGAAAACCTTTCTACATGGAGGAGATGTTGACATTTGGCGAACAGATTCTTAAGCACCAGAGTATTGCAGTGACATCTTCTCCAATATGTTGTTGTTGCTGCTGAAATTAACGAGTATGCTTCTGGGAGGACATTTACCTTCTTCACAGTCCTCAGATGAGAAGTCTCAGTCTTTACTCTTAACGGACAGAAAGCAAGAGGAGCTTCAGAACATACCTTGTTCTAGGGTCCAAACACAACTTGATGGTTTTCAGATCTGGGAAAGCAAGTGACATTTGGAGGAGGTAGGAGGAGCAGGGCATGCCCTGATGTCTATGTCAACTGAGAGACGGCTACATTCATTGTTGGAAGATAACCAGAGGCACATCCGGCAGCAGAAGAGATCCAGTGCTAATAATAAACATGGAGAAGATGAGAGAGCGGCGAACTTTCAGGACTCCTAGACAGAGCAAGATGGTTACAAGAGGAAGAAAGAGATCCTTATATAGAGAGAGGCAGCTGAGAGACGACGAGAGTGCTGAGAGGCAAGAAGGAGTGTGGTTAATGGTGAGAGAGACACCATCGGTCCTTTACTCACAGCCAACAGTTCGGAAAAAGGCTCGAGTCAACACAAACAGAAGTGTGTGGAGGTGATAGAAGGATGAGAAGGTTTTGAAAACGAAGAAAAAAGAGATCGGAAAAACTTGGACGGAAGCGTCTTGGGAATTGTGCATGAGAGATTTTGAATTAGGGGAAACTTTCAAAGGAAGAATATTTGGAAGTCACTTTTTCTAATATAACATCTCAAAAAAAAAGTTGGTTATTGAAAAAAAAGAATTTACAAAAAAATCTTATGTTGTTTACCAATTCAGATTTTTTGAAACTTTGAATTTTCTAATTATGTTTAGATATTTTGATATCAAATATCTTTTGTGATAATTTTAAAATTTTGATTTGTAACTAATTAATTTGAAAATAATATGCTAAGAATTATATATCTAAAACTATTTTCTAAAAATATATAAATTATAGATTATAAATCTAAAATAAATATCAATATATTATTAACCCATGCAAAGTATGTAATCCTAATAAATATTAAGAGGACAAGATTGATTTATGGACATACATTCAAAAATTAGACCTAATTAGCCAAATTTCTCATAATAATAAGATATATAGATTATAGATTTTTAACGAATAATCGACTCTAGTTTCAGTGAGCCAAATAGTAAAGTTTTAGCTTATATAAGTTGCTAGGAAAACAGAGCATATTGTATTGTTCCGATACACATTATATAAGTTGCTAGGTTAAAAGAGCATATTGTATTGTTTCGATACATTGATAAATACAAAATATCAAGAGCAGACTCAAATTAGCAGTCCGACCTTAGCTCAGCTGGTTCGATTCCGGCAGGATTTTTTTTTCAATATAACATTATTCTTTTTTACACTTTATAACCATTGATCCAAAACCCCTGGCTGTCCCATGTGTAAATACAAAATAGTAACTCACTGATCTTACTACACCAGTTGTTCTAATTTAGTCCCCAAAACTGAGATTCCCATATTATAGTCCCAAAAGGCCAAAACCTCAGGAAACCAATATCCTAAACATATACAGTAACAGTAAGACCAAACGAAGCTTTTCCAAAAAGTGTTTCAGATTGTAGAAACAAATAAGAGTTTTTGGAAGCCAGCTACATTCTTGTAACAAAAGTACCAACTGAAACTTCACTGGAACAAAAGTTCTTGTAACATCAGGGTTATTCATGGTTTGTCTCTTACCAATAATATTTGCAAGAACACAACCCATCTTCAAACCTATGAGTTGGTTGATGGTTTCTCTCTTACCAATAATCTTTGCAAGAACACAACCCATCTTCAAACTTGTGAAACCGTATTCGATCCCGCACTATAATCACTCTATTCAACAACTTCGACACTGACTTAATCCAGTTATGGCAATCACTACACATCCGTATATTCTTCTGAATCCTAACTTCTGATCCTGGACTACTCTTCAAGATCCCATACGCCAACGCAAGCTTTTCGCTATGGTAATTCAAGTTCTCCTCTTTCTCCTCTTCAGAGACATCCATCAACACCAAATCCGTGTCAGGCACAAAACCTTGAGACTTTAATTTCTGTATCAACTCTTCTAACAGTTTGTATATTGCCTTTGTCTCTATATGAGATGTATCACCTGCCTTAAACCGATGTATCACTCCTCCAAATTCCACCCAACTCTTTCCTTTCGCTTTACGTATTCCTTCCTTCTTCATCAACTCTCTCACCTTTTGTGCACTGTCCCATTTCTTCGTGGAGCTATATATATTTGAAAGCAACACATAGTCTCCACTCTTTGCCTTCGAAAGATTCTGTACCGCCATTTCCGCTAGCTCAGGATTCTTGTAAGTCCTCGAGGAACTAAGAAGAGACCTCCATATCACCAAATCTGGCTCGATGGGCATTGATTCTATCAACTCATAAGCTTCTTTTACCTTTCCTGCTCGGCCTAGCAGATCAACCATGGCACCGTAGTGCTCTAACTTTGGCTGTAACGAAAACCGGCTACTCATTAGATCAAAGTACTCTTTCCCTTCTTCAAGCAAACCGTAATGGCTACACGCTGTTAAAAGCCCGAGAAACGTTATTGAGTCAGGTGAAACATGTTCTGCTTCCATCTCTGAAAACACTCTGATCGCTTCTGTGGCTAGTCCATGAGTAGCAAAACCAGTGATCATCGCGTTCCAAATCGACACATCGTTCCGTTTAACGCTGTAGAAAACCTCCCTAGAAGTTTCTATATCTCCACACTTTGCGAACACGTCAACAAGTGCAGTACACAATATCGGATTAAGCTCAACCTCAGTGTCAATCATTAAAGAATGCACCCACTTTGCATGGTGTAAGTCTCCAAGACGAGCACAAGCTGCTAAAGCTGAAGCAAAACTGAACTTATTCGGTTTAATATCGGAAAAGCTAAGCATATCCTTAAGAGTTTTCAATGCTTCTTCGTACTGTACATTCCTGACATAACCACCAATCATCAAGTTCCAAGTGATCACATTCCGATCACTCGCTTTACGAAGAACTTTCTTAGCCAAACCGTACTCACCCTTTATCATAAGACTCTCAATGATTAAGTTAGTGTTAGAGGCACCAGGAGACAAAGAGAGGAACCAAACAAGAAGCCGGCGAGCAAAGAATGAAAGGTTGCAGCGTCTGTAAGCTGTAACCATGGAGGCAACAAGAGATGGGTATGTTCCGTATCCAAGTTTAAAGATGTGAGCATGTGCTTGAAGAACACATTTGGCATTTGATGGAGCTTTGCAAGACTCAACAACTTGTTTCAACATCTGATGATCTACAAAAAGAGCAACTTTACAGAGCGAATCTTTGATTCACCAAATGGGTCTATCGAAAATGAATTAACAGCCTCAATTTTCAAATTGTGGAAGCGAAAGAGAGAAACTTTATACAAGAATCAAATCAACATCTGCTTAAGACAAAAGCCCACAAAAAAAAAACTGGAAAGTAAAACCTCAAACAGACAAGGAAATGTCGGAAAAATGTCTGATTTAAATATAAAGAAAAGAGAATAAATTTTTCTTACCGGTGAGTGTAACGTGGTTTGAAGCGGAAGATGACGACAGAGAGGTGACAAAGAATCTTCTGATTCCGGAGACGGAATTTGAGATTCTCTGCATCTCTCTTAAACCCTTTCGCTATCTCTCACTCACGATTTGAGTCAAAGTCGGCGTGAGAACATATGCGGTCTTGAGGGGCTAGAAATCAAAAATACAGATTCTTTAGTTTTTTCTTTTCTTTTGTAATACTAATGGGCTTTAGAGAGCAAAAGAGAGATTCTATAACTTGTGATCTCATTCTTTGTTTTTTTTGTTTTTTTTGTTTTTGTCTAAATTAACTTTTATTAATTGGAATAATCTCTATGTAATACACTTGAGATAAAAGGAGGAATATATTGAAATAAGATATTCATTGGTATTAGAGATTTAGCTAGAAGATCAGCATATTGGTTGTGATCTCTATGAATCCACTCGAACTCAATGTGATCAAACTTTGAGCACCAATACCGAACATCTCTGAGCCAACTGAAACAATCAAAATGAGTATTGATTAACCCCAATGTTCAGTGAAGCTTTTCATCAAATGGCCTTTGATGAGTCTGTGTTCGTATGGGACGCATTTGGTTGTGAGTCAGTTACCCGCAGAGAATGTAATAGTAAATCCCTCAACACACTCCTGTGGTTTCTATTTACTATATGTTCGATCTGTAATCAAGTTCTCTGTTACTGTATATCGATAGAGGCTCCTGCTTTCAAATTGCCTGCTTTCATGAGTGTGAGACAAATTATTGGGACGAGTAGGAGTAAGAAATTTAGTGGTAATCGCAAAACAATAGCAGAGTTAAGCAGGGTTCTCAAGTGTTTTGAATCCAGAAGTCACATTGTTTCTTTCTTCTCTAGAATCACTAGTTCGTTGTAAAAAGTTTTTAGATGGACGACAGCTCAAAAGCAGGGTGCGTGAGGAAGATGCTCCGAATGATATATATTACCTGGAGGATTGTATCTCAATAATGGAGTTTGATATCCCCGAATCCAAATCCATAATCCAAGAAGATTCCTCCAAGATGGTAGATTTCTCTCGTAAGATCTCGAAGTTGTTTGTTCATCTTAGTAAAATAAAATAATGTTTCATGCATGGATCAATACTTGTGATTTGATTACTAGAGGCGTTATAGCCATATTCATGGCAGAGCAGTAGACAAATCTTTTAACTAAATCCATATGTAATGATGTTTATGCCTGAAACTTAGAATTGGCTGTAATTTAATTATTCTAATTGAAATGATGATGATAAATGTTACTCTTAAACTTGCTATATATAATTCCTGAACCTGTATACTCAGATGTAAAAAATATGAGAAACAGAGACATGTGAGAGCTCAATGTGGTCATGAGATCTTGTGCAGACCAATGTTGAGATCAGAAGAAATGGAGATGAGAAGTGGCTGAGAGTAATGCCATTCTGCTTTAAACACTCGTTTCTGATGAGCTTTTATTGATTGCGTTGGCTTACGAGCATTGTACCTTACCACGAGTGAAACAACAAATCACAATTCAATGCTAATCCACCAAAGATATATTACGCAGTGTTTAAAGGGATCATCTTCAACAAAACGAAATAAAGAGACAGAGCCATTTGAAGTTAAAGAGTTACCTTATGTCAAAAACATGGATAACCGGGTCGGCTGAACCAGAGGAGATGTATAAACCATCAGGAGACCAAGATTGGTTTATCAAAGCTGATTGTGATTCACTACTGTCTTGCTTCCAACCAAACGAATGTAGTTCGGTTTTCCTTAATCTGATATCAAACAGTCGAAGCTGTTTCTCCGGTTCCCTGTCGAGATTCTATTTTAGTCAACTCACAAATAAAAACAAAACCAAATTTTGAGTAAGTGTTTTCTTACCCTGATTGAACCATGAACAGATTGAAGTCACAAGGATTGGATAGAACACTCATGCATTTATAGTCTATTTGATGCTTGTAATCTGCTCTACCAACTTGAACATCAAACCCGTATATTCTCTTGTCCGCTCCGACAGACAAAACAACGTTCTTGTTCCTCATCCCATCAACTCCCATTACAGCAGCCGAATGTAGATTCCTGTGTAAAGTTTTCGACTTCCATTTGTTTTCTTCATCATCACTCTCGTTCCATAGAACAACAGCGTGATCACTTCCTCCCGTGACAAAGCATGTATTTTCCCATGGCATGAACTTTATGTTGTTGATAATCCCTTTTACGTGGGGTTTATTCTCCAGGAAAGTAACCTTAACCAACACAAAAGAGAAGTACCTCGTTTGAGTGACTTTTCAAAAGCAAAATACTAACTCTTTTTTTGTGCAGTATGAGTTTACCCCGCGTGTCTTGTTCAGATTTAGGATCGACATCTGAGAATCACCATCGTCTGCTGTGTATACAGAGAAGAGGGTGTCCCCAGATGGGTGCCAGGCCATATCTTCTCCCCATCTTCTTTGTTTTCGAGATAAACAGTCGGTAGTACTAAGCAATGATGCAGCCAATCTGCAATTAGATAAACAAAAACGTAAGAGGTCAGAACGGATTGGTTTCTTTACATGGAAAGACACAAGCTCTCAATCTGGTTACGTGGTTTCCAAATTTGGAGAACTCTTAAATTTGGATCTCTATTTAGATTGAGCTGGGGGATCTATAATGCATCATTAGCACATATGCTCGTTTTGTTCTGTTTAGTATACGAATACTTCTATCTAGTATAGTAACAAATTAGGCAACAAGAAGATACTGAACCATACACAAAAACAAAAACGTGGCTATAAATGCAAAGTTACTACGCCGTTAGTTTTTCTTGTTTTAGTTAATTTTAAGCAAGGGGTAGGGTTTGACTTTCATATGTCAACATATATAACTCTATCCAAATCTAAGGCCATAAACCTATAACACTGGTCCCTAAAACAAGTAGCTACAAGTCACTATTTGTATCAAGCACCATGAGCTTCCTAAATCCCAAATTAGTCCCAAACAAATATCAAGCGAGCAAGTTCTTTCCAATGCAATATACTGTGACAATAGAATGACTAAAGTGGGGGAAAAAAAAAGCCAACCTTCCAGGCTGCAGTTGCCATAAACTGACCATCCCATCTAGAGAGCTTGATGACACATAAAAACATAAAAGACAGGCATCAGATTCCAGAACCCATTTCAAATAAAAAAACAGCAGACTAATGGGTCTTGTAAGTATTGTACCTTGTTGCAAACAGCTGCTCATTTACAGGACACAGAATCAAGCTTCTTAATTTCCTCTTGTGCTGACTAGAGATCTGGTTGCTAGTATGACACTTGACCGTAGTTGGTGTCGAGTTCCTTGCTATAAACCGAATCAACTCTTTATGCTCCTTTTGCTCTGCAATAACGGGACACAAACAAAACAAGTAGTCAGAATTTCTTGTCAGGTCAATGTAGACACAAGCAAAACAAGTAGAGAGAATGTTTTAAGAGCTAACCGAATTTCCTCTTCGTTCCTCTATCCTTATCCCGGCTAGCTTTAACGTTAGGACTGTCACGAGAAGACGTTTCAGGTTTCTTCTTCACAACAACCGCTTTGGTCTTGGATTTTGAGATACTACTACTACTGCTACTTCTAGGATCAGAGCTATCACAGGGTTTAAGAATCTGGCTAGGTGATGGAGATGGATGTTCTTTCCTAGAAGTAGTAAAGTTTCTGGTAGATTCATCATCATCATCATTGACATTTTTAAGAGTCCTCAATGGGTTCTCTTTCTTTGCACTAGTAGTACTAGATGGAACTGGAACTCCATCATCATTGCCACGAAGGTGAGCTAACTTAGCTTTTGAATCTCTCAAACTTCTTTCTGCTTCAATAAGCTGAGAAATCCCACAAAAATCAATTCAATCATGGAATATCAAGAAATGAAATAACAAAGGAAAAAGATGGACACTTTAAGGAGAAACCTTGGTTTGGTAGTTAGATATGTGATGCTTGAGACGGTGGACTTCATCTGAACGGTGGTCTACTAATGCGACAAGGACTTGTTCTTGCTCTTCTCTGCAAGAGCCATTAGCTTCGTCTTCTTCTTCTTTGTCTTCTTCTCTTTTCAATTTGGGTCTCTCAGGCGTCGTGTGAAGCTCGCTCATTTTTGGATTCTTGAGATAAAATAGTTGTGATTGGATTGGTTCTTGTATAGACAAAATGGGATCAGATCGTCTCTTTTGTCTAGATGTCTGGTTTTTTAACAAGGTTGCGCTTCCATTGGTAGCGATTAGAAAGAAACAATAGAAATAGAAAGAGAAAAAAAAAAATAAATGAAAAGAACAATAAAAAACAAAAGTTAATTAAGAAATTGGAGAAATGATAAATAATAAGAAAAACTATTTTTAGAGGGCTATATAACATGAAAATATTGTTATGAATTTTTTTTAAATGATTATATACTTTATAAGTTTTTTAACAATACTTATAATTTTTAGTGAGCAAAACTTAAATAAAATAAGAATATACAATAAAAGTGTTATGTTTTCAAAAGAAAATGTCTTTCGACAATGGCGATTCTGAAGGCAATTCTCATAACCACCTTTTTTTTTTCCATTTTTCCTTTTCTTCAGCAGTTTTCTCCTGTTTTTCCCGGGTCAATGCTGACGGTTTTTGTTCGTTGAGATTTGTCTCTAGCGGTTTTCAAGTCTCATCTTCTCTCGATGACTTTCTCATTCTAAAACCACCCTGGCTAAATGTGTATAAATGCTTCACTTTCTGGTCTGTGTTGGTTCAACCATCTGCTACTATAAGTACCCCTACCCACAAGCGTCTTCAAGACTTATCTCTGGGCACTGATGATGCCCCAGTTGCCCTGCCATTGGCGGTTTGCCACTAAGCGGCGTCAACCAATCGCTTAACTATGTTCTCGGAGTATTGGTTAATCCTGGTAAACAACCTCTGTGCCCTCTCTTAGCGCATATGCCTCGACTTTGGGGTTTGGGAAACTCTGTGACAGAACGTATCGCGGGAGCGACACAGTTTCAATTTGTGTTTCAGTTGGAGGAAGCGATGAATCTGACACTTCGTCGTGGCTGTTGATATTGTTGCTAGAGAGGAGGACGGTCGGGTCGCTGATGAGATCGGGTTTGGACTTATCTTGAGGAGATGAAGACTATGAGTGTGAGTGGATAGATGACGACCGGGATGGTCGCCTAGAAAAGATTAGCGAGCAGGATGCTCGCTAAGGAGCAGAATTTAAAGAGAGAAGTTATGTTTTCTGGTCGTTTAGGAGGTGACCGGAGAACATTATGTGTTTAATTATATAGTTTGCTCGCTGGCTAAGATTAGATGATTAATGATGAACCGTATAATGCGTATTTATAGTCCTGCTTAGGTGGTGAACCTGAACAGCAGGTCACATATCCCCAAGTGACTTGTAAAACCGGTAGTGGGCTTTATAAACTCGTGGGCCTGAAATTTATTATAAAGTGGGCTTGAGTGAGTGCTAAACCCATCTCTAACAGTCAGTCACCCCCAAGTCCGCTGATCGGCGGTCGTCGGTCGGCAAGATTCTGCTCCTCCCTAATATGGGCCTGAACGCGTGGGCCCTAATCGTCAAATTTCGGCCTTGGGAATGCAAAGATTCTCTCAGAAGACAGAGTTGCGTAGCTTGGGCGGCTACATAGCTTGGGCGGCAACGCAATGATGCCCTACTTCGGAACCGTGTCCTCCTTCCT
>KE153856.1:105807-139377 GCA_000411075.1 Sisymbrium irio | reverse complement strand
GGGGGAGGGGGGCATGCTTCTAGATGCTGTCAATGCTGCTCGAAGGGTGGATGGTAGCGGTGGCGGAGCGATGGGATGCACGCTCTTCGTCGGTAATGTCGTCTTTCTGGATCTGTCGATGTTGGTCTGATCTGCCATTCGTCACTCGGCTTCGTGTAGAGATGAGTCTATATCCCCCTAACTGGCGCGCCAATTGTTGATACTGTTGCTAGAGAGGAGGACGGTCGGGTCGCTGATGAGATTGGGTTCGGACTTATCGTGAGGAGATGAAGACTGTGAGTGTGAGTCGACAGATGACGACCGGGATGGTCGCTTAGAAAGGATTAGCGAGCAGGATGCTCGCTAAGGAGCAGAATTTAAAGAGAGAAGTTATGTTTTCTGGTCGTTTAGGAGGCGACCGGAGAACATTATGTGTTTAATTGTATAGTTTATGCTCGTTGGCTAAGATTAGATGATTAATGATGAACAGTACAATGCGTATTTATAGTCTTGCTTAGGCGGTGAACTGGGAGAGTAGGTCACCTGTCCCCAAGTGACTTGTAAAATCGGTAATAGATTTTATAAACCCGTGGGCCTGAAACCTATTATAAAGTGGGCTTGAGTGGGTGCTAAACCCATCTTTAACAGTGGTCCATGGTCTTTCAACGAATGGATGATGGTGTTACAACGGTGGTCTCCACAAATACCTTAGGAGATTATGAAGTACATTCCTGTCTGGATTCAAATTTGGGGTATCCATCTCCAATACCTCACACGTCCAATGATTGGTTTCATTGGTGATACAGTGGATCCGGTTATTGTAGTGGACTTTGATGAGTCGTGCACGCGGGTTGACTTTGTAAGAGTTAAAGTGAATTGGCATGTTGAAAAACCACTTCGTTTCAAGAGAAACTTCCAGTTTGGCAAGAATGTCAATACCATCCTCTCCTTCTGGTATGAGCGACTTCGGAATTTCTGCACACAATGTGGTCTTCTCTCACACAATGCAAATGATTGCCCTCTCAATGCACCTGGTGAGAATGATGATGACAATCCTCAAGATCCCGGCAATAGTGAAGATGATTCTAATGATGACATGGACGAAATACAAAGGAATGATGGTGATGGCCAGTTTGAAGAAATGTCTGCAGGTATGAATAGAGAGTCTGAGGATTACATTCCTTTGGAGAGGACTGATGGTGATCTCGCTGTTGAAACTGTCCGTTTTCTGCAAGCAAAAATGGCCCGTGGCAAGTTTAAGGATTCGGATTTCATGGACGTGTTAGCAAACAGAAACGAGATAATGTAGCATATTGGTTACAGAATCCAACTACGGGAATGGTATATAGGGCGGTCATGGGTCCTATAAACGTCATGGCTACGAGCCATATGGTTTAAGTTCAGGAAAACAAATACCAGAGAGAGGCGCGGGGGCCCCGATACCCCCTTTGTCGCCATGAGAGTCATCTCCTGGAACTGTCGCGGCCTTGGTCCTGAGGGGTCTACGACTGAAAAAAAGGCTAACCAATCTATGTAAAATCTATAAGTCTGATGTTTTATTTTTATCTGAAACTATGCACAATGATGATGTTCTACGTGATTTGTCTGTGTATCTGAAATTTGGATAATGTGTATTTAGTATCTCCGGTTCAAAGGAGAGGAGGTCTAGCATTATTATGGAATAAGTGTGTCACCATCTTGATTCTCTCTGCTGATGTAAGGATGATTGACACTTATGTAATCTTTAATGGAATGTGTTTATGGAAACCCAAACCCTCGTTATCGTAATGAGTTATGGCAACGTCTTCAATTTTTAAATGATTCAAGAGTTGGCCCATGGATGCTAGTAGGTGATTTTAATGAAATCATTTCGAATGAAGAAAAACTGGGTGGTCCTCTTAAGGGTTGAATGCAGTTTCGCAGATTTTCGAAGATTGTCCACAAATTGTGATCTCTCTGACTGACAATCAAAAGGAAATCGTTTTTCATGGTTTGGAAAGAGACGTACACACACAATTAGGTGTTGTTTGGATAGAGTGATTGTGAATTTAGATTGGAAAGCTATGTTCCCTGCCTCTTTCACAGAGTTTTTAGGATTTTACAGTTCTGATCATAACCCTATGGTCATCCGGGTTTTGTTCTCTGAATCGCATCCTAAGAAATGCTTCTGATTTGACAAACGTCTGCTACAGTTTAAATATTTTGAAACATATGTGGCATCCGGGTGGAACGCAAGATCTTTAGGCCGTGATTCACTGATCACAGAAAGAATATTTGAATGCAGGAAATTCATGGCCCGTTGTCATCATAACACAAAACTAAATTCTGCTAAGCGTATTGAAGAATTAGAATCTGAGATGGAACTGGCATATGAGGATCTACAACAGATTCAACAGGAATTGGCTCAAGATCACCGGGATGAAGAAACTTATTGGCATCTGAAAAGTAGAAACACCTGGTTACGGGTTGGGGATATGAATACAAAGTTCTATCAAAGCTGTAAAAAACTTTGACATTCTCATAACAGAATAGTGTCGATAAAGGATGATATTGGGAACACTTTAAAAGTGGAAGAAGATATTGGTCAACATGCTGCAGTTTTCTTCTCACAAGTCTATTCCAGTCAGATTCCTCCTGGACAATGCCCCTTTTTGTCCTCATACCCCCGCCAAGTAACTCCGACAATGAACGAGGATCTCACTAGAGACATTACAGATTCAGAGATTTTATCTGCTTTAAAATCTATAGGTGCAGACAGAGCACCAGGACCTGATGGTCTGACGGCACGTTTCTACCAATTTTGCTAGGAGATAGTAGGCAGTGATGTTTGTGCAGAGGTTAAAGATTTCTTTGCAACAGGAGTAACGAAAGATGGTATCAACCATGAAAATATTTGTTTGATACCAAAAATGAACCATCCTTCAACGTTTTCTGATTACAGACCAGTCGGACTTTGCAACATCTTATATAAGATAATTTCAAAGATTTTAGTTAACAGACTAAAGTCTATCTTGACATTCATTGTTTCTGAGAATCAAGCGACTTTCATTCTAGCAAGTATCATTAGTGATAATATACTGGTAGCTCATGAGATGATGCATTCTATAAAGGCAAGGAAACGGGTGTCTCAAACCTATATGGCAGTAAAGATATACATTTCCAAGGCTTATGACCGGATTGAATGACATTTTTGGAAGAAACGGTGCTGGCACTCGGTTTTGATGAAAGGTGGATCACTTGGATTATGGCGACGGTTAAAACTGTGGAATATTCTGTGCTAATAAACGGGAACCCACATCGGAAGATAACACCACTGAGAGGTCTAAGGCAAGGGGATCCCATGTCCCCTTACCTGTTTATTTCGTGTGCAGATGTACTCAGCCACATGATTACACATGAATCTAGGAAGGACCGTATACGTGGCATCAAAATTGGCATTGATATACCTGCAATAACACACATTTTATTTGCTGATGACTCACTTTTCTTCTGTCAAGCGAATGTGCGCAATTGTAAAGCCCTAGCAAATGTTTTTGAGAAGTATGTAAAGTGGCCAGGAAAAAAGATAAACCAATCCAAGTCTTTAATCACTATCGGATCTCACATTCATGCTAATGTTCGCGTACGATTACAAAACATCCTTCAAATTGATCGTATTGGTGGTGGGGGCAAATATCTTGGATTACCAAAGGAATTTGGAAGGAAGAAAAAAGAAATGTTCACATCTATAATTTCTCGTGTGCATCAGAGAACTTCGGGGTGGAGTGCTTCACATCTATCACAGGCTGGAAAGGAAATCATGATTAAATCTGTGGCTTTAGCAATGCCAGTGTTTTCAATAACATGTTTTAAGCGATTACAAATCAAATTAATTCAACACTAATGCTCTATTGGTGGGAGAAAGGTGATAAGTCTAGAGGGATACCGTGGGTGGCGTGGAAAAAAACTGCAAAGATCAAAGTCAGACGGGGGAATTGGTTTCCGGGATATTGCTTTGTTTAATGATGCTTTACTTGCGAAACAAGCATGGCGTCTAATTCAATTTCCCGAAACACTGTTTGCACGAGTGATGAAAGCAAGATACTTCAAGGATTGCTCTTTACTGGACACTAAAACTAAAAGATCTCAAGCGTATGGTTCGAGTTCGACATTGCAAGGTCTGTCACTGCTTAAGAAAGGGGTACTCTCACTTATTGGAGATGGGGTAGATACAAAGATTTTTAAGGATAATTGGATTCCAGATTCAACTTTAAGACCTGCAAAACTTTGTGGCAATAGTGATGATGGTATGGTCTCTTCTTTAATTATGACTTCAAATAATGTCAAAGTTTGGAATAATGACAAACTTCAAGAAGTATTAACACCTGAGGATGCGAGTTTGGTCCGACAAATACATCTATCACAACAGACTCAGAAAGATAAGTTAGTGTGGGGCTATGATAAAACTGGAGAGTACAAGGTCAAAACAGGTTATTGGTTAGTGTTTAATCACCACAATGCAGAAATGGGGTGGGATGCGAGAGCTCCCGGGTGTATGGAGCTTAAGACAAAACTTTGGAAACTAGATATTTATGCCTAAACTTAAACACTTTCTTTGGCGAATCTCCTCCAGAGCAATAGCAACAACAACTAGACTTTCTACTTGTGGAGTCTATGTTGATCCTCAGTGTCAACGGTGTGGTTTGGAACAAGAAACAATTGAACACTTGTTTTTTACATGCTTTGGCGTATGGCTCCTATTCCATGGACACCTTTGGCTTCGTCTTCTGCTAATGGTCAACTACATAGTCTGGTTAATGGATATAATTGTGTTCAGTTAACTCCTTTTCAACGCTTATTTCCCTTTTGGCTACTCTGGATAATTTGGAAATCGAGGTGTAACCTTTTATTTAAAAAACAACTAGTGAGTCCTGAACGAATTCTACAGCTCACCTCTGCGGACGTCCATGAATGGTTAGATGCAAGTGCTGCCAACCCTGATTCGGGAACTGTGGGATCTACCGTCACAGACTCCTTCCGCTCAGATTTTACAAGGAGCCGTTTGAAGTTTTGCATACAGCCACCGCTCGAATATTTTAAGTGCAATTTCGATGCAACTTTTGATCCTTTGACTCATGATGTTAAGGCCGAATGGATTCTCAGGGATACAAATGGTCACTTATTAGCTTGGGTCTCAGCTTATCTTGGTCAGACAGAAACGGTAGTTGAAGCTGAAGGCAAAGCACTTCTAACTGCAATGCAGAATATTTTGGAGTTTGAGTTTTCGTTCGGTATTGTTTTGAGGGTGGTGATTGCAAAGTTCTGATTGATAATCTGAATAACAGAGGTCACGATTACATATTGCATAATATCTTACTCGATATTCAGAAATGGAGTCAGGTCTACACTCGAAATGCATACTTGTTCGCAAAGCGATCGTCCAACATGCCTGCACATCACATTGCTCATATGGCTTCACCACACACTTTGTTTCATTCCTCAAAATGTCATCCTGTTGATAGAGATCTATGTCAATTGTTGTCAAATGATTGTATGAACTTACAAAGAAATTAATAAGATGATATTTAGCCCAGAATAAAAAAGAACATAACAATCCTTTGAATTATTTTCTACTATTAAATTATTATTTTTAAATTATTCTATGAATTTAATGTACGAAATATCAATTAAGATATTTAAATACTAAACATTCGGTGAGGTAAAACTTTTATAATTTTCTTATAATAGTAATGGTGAATATAGAGTTTGATTGGTATTTCTAACGGATTTTTTAGAAGAGTATTTTATCCTATTAACTAAAAATTACAAAAATAAAATTGTATAAATAATTAAAAATCGAGAAAATAATAATATAATATTCTTTGTAACCATATTTTTTCTACATACGTACACTATAAATAACTAAAAGTTATAAAAATACAACAATGTCGACTTCCGAAAATCATACACCACCTACTAGCAAGGTATGAATATACATGTTATTTATGTTTTTTATTTTTTAGTTTGATTTTTGTATTGTTTATAATTCTATATATTATTTGTTTATTGTAGGTTACGAACTTACAGGAATTAGAAATAGTATTGCAGAAAGTATTTAGGGTGCTCGATATACTTGATTTTTTAAAATAACTTTGTTCTTTAATATTTTCAGTTTTTGTTTTCCATTGGCTTGAAAGGTTCTTCACGTTTTTAAGTGTTTCTTTGTTTCTTCATATAAGTATGTCTAATTTAGTAATTTATATTTTAACTATTCACAGTTTTATCAATCATATAATTATGTTTTAGTTAATATAGCATAAAATTTCTAAAGCATACGGCTCCTACTGCTTAATGCTACTACTTTATTATCTGAACTACCAATCAAACCCTTAGTTTATGTAATTTTATTTGTAAAGAAAAATCATGTTGACATCATAAACGCTAACATATTAAAATCTGTGGATGTAAATTCTATTCTATAATTGCGTTTTCAAAGTAGTTAAAGAAGTATGTAAAATGATTATAAGGAAACTTTTTATTTTTCTTACGTACGCCACCCCATAAAAAAAAAAACCAAATATTTTGATTGTTATATATTAAAAATAAAATACCGTTCAACGATAATAATGAATGATATGTTTTATGTTAAAACATAATAATTATAAGTAATTTTTTTCCTCTTCTGTTTTTTCTTTATATTGTTTTCTTTGATTATCAGTGAAAATCGATAAATCACGGAAAAATGATTCAATTGTCAATTACAAATATGATCACATAAAAAAAAAATCAGAAATACCACTACACCGAAAAAATAATAAAACAATAAATTCAATCTTACAACAAACTAACACTATATGGTATAATGTAAAGTCACTAACCTTCCAAATTACGACTTTGACATTCAAGTTAAAAATCATCAAAACACGGATGAAAAAAAATAGACAAATAAAATATTATGACAAAATAAAAATCAATATCAAAAACATTGATTGAACTGTAATAAAATTTAAAACTAAAAAAAAATAGTAATGTGGGCCAAAATACAAAGAAATCTACATTTAAAGAAATGATAAAATATAAAAAACCAAGACTAAATAGTTAAATCCGATTAATACTATTTGTTAAATAATGAAAAGAAGAGCAAAATAAATAATTAGAGGTTAAATAAAAAAATCTATCTGAAACGATGATGAAAAGAATCACGAAAAAAAGTAAAGACAAAAAAATAGACTATAATAAAAGAAAAAGGAATTGATTAGAAAAGGAAAAAAAATTATAACTGCTTTTACGATAAATAATTTGTAAAAAATTAGTCATATCCCTTGTGTGGAATGATTTTAATCAATGACTAATAAACATTCCACATAAGGACCACCCCTAGTTATAAGTTTTTGAGAGCAATTTACAAGTCTTTGTGTAGAATAATTTTATGTTCAAAAGACCAAAGAGCTGGTTCGAATATTAGGGGATATTTGGGTATCAAGTCTAAGATTTGAGTCCTAATAATTTTTGTAGATTACTCAATGCAATGTTTATTGGAAGTTGCATAGTAAAATTTTTGTATGAAACTACATAAGGTAAACTACAAAAAGGTGTATGAAATTTAATAATCATTTTATGAGTAAGATTGTATCCTAATGAATAAATAAAAACTAGCTAAAAAACTTTTGTAATCTAGTTTTAAGTCATTACTTGTAACGTGTAGAAGTTTTAAAAACAATTGTGTACATATTAACATCTCCAAATGTATGAAAGAGTAAAACAATAAGTAATTATTTTTACAAAGAGAAAATTTCTGATGAATTTTTTTTGTAATATTTAACATAATACCTTAAGTTTTTATTTCAAATCTATGTATCTTTGTATAATAAATACTAATTGGCATTTATCAACTATAATTGTTTCAAATATAAATTGGCAAAAAATATTAATTATTCCGTTTCATAAAAAAAACTGCACAATTTATGTAAACTCATTTAATGGAAGTGACACTTCTATGCTTCCTTTTGAAGACATTTGGCAAACATTCTTCCTCTTGAATCCTAGTCACAGGACCATCATGAGCATGTGAAGATTGTCATCCACCTTAAGGTAAAGCCATTACTAGATTATATGTTTTCTTATATGATGTTTTGTGTTTTTTTTTTATTGTAGAGTCTTCTTTTAAGTAATAATTCTTTTTTTGATGTGATTTTCATATATTAAAGAAATCAATTTGTTATCATATGTTCACATATGTTTGGACAGATTTACGAGTATTTTCATATAAATATTTACATATCTGAACAAATACAATAGAATTCTTTTTTCAAAGAAAAATAACAAATTTATAGTTTGAAATTAGCTCAAACAACATCACAATAAGCACAAAAAAGTAACTCTACTCATCATCACCAATTTTCATACATCGAATTTTCTTTCACTCTGAGCTGGAACAAAACAATCCATAAACAATTTCAATAAGCTTCAAAGAAAATTAGCAAGTAATAATTGTATAAGGTTTTCAACACTGATCCGGATAATACTTATAGATGCTCGGCACTTTTTTAAGGAGGATGAAAACCTTAGTCAATTTGATGGAAAATGAGAGTTTTGGTTTGTTTGCGGGCAAATATACTTAGAGAAACAGTGCTTCAAAAGAGGATGAAAGTTTTGGTTTGTTTGAGGGAACACCTTCATCAAATGATGGCTTTGATTCTTTGTATGACAAGGTTGTTGCTTTTGGTTCTGATGGGGATTCTGATAAGATGATATTTTTGATAATGTTGCTTACAAGACTCAAAATAACAACCAGATTATCAATGATTCGGATGAGGGAAAATTGTCGAAAGAGCTATTTTCTAAAACAGAGAGATAACCCTCACCTGAGTATCAAAAGTTTCATTGTTATGAAACCTTCATCTCAGTCTATCATCATGTAGCATGTATTCAACAAGATTAATTCAGTGACATATTCGAATTTCATTAGTTTGACAGATTTCTGTGAAATGATTCATGAAAAAAATCACAAAGCAGCCCATATAGGTATGATACATATTTACGATAACAAACTTTGTTATATCAGCGCAATCTATTTAACAATGCATTTATTGTATTATGTTGCTTCATTCTTATATAGAATTGATGGGCTATGTTGATTTCATTGGTGAAGTGCATACTGTGCATGATGTCTCTTATCGTGAAAGCATTGTCAAGAAAATGTGTTGTTTTCGTTTTAGAACAACCGAGAAAATTTAGAATTTTTGGATTCTAAATGTGTTGTTAAGATTACCGAGTCTTTGATGGAGATTTAAGAAAAAAATAGTTTCAAGAGATCACGTGTACGATAGTGCACCTATCTAGTGTTCAGTGGACGGCGATCAAAGTTATGGCCAAAACATTTATCAGAAAAAATATGAAAAATAGACATTGTTGTAGTAGAAACGATTCTAAGAACGACGAAATCATGCTTACAAAGATTGACTAATGAAAGCTAACTTAAAATAAACCAGACCCAGCAAGAGATAACCAAAAACAACAAATTATCTTTCGCCATGTACGATAATGCACCTATCTAAATGTGTTGTTAAGATTATCGAGTCTTTGATGGAGATTTAAGAAAAAAATAGTTTCAAGAGATCACGCGTACGATAGTGCACCTATCTAATGCTCAGTGGCGGTGATCAAAGACATGGCCAAAACATTTATCAGAAAAAAATTATGGAAATAAATAGACATTGTCGTAGTAGAAACGAGTCCAAGAACGACGAAGTCAATTTTATAAAGACTGACTAATGAAAGCTAACTTAAAATAAACCAGACCGAATAAGAGATAACCAAAAACAAGAAATTATCTTTCGCCATGTACGATAGTGCACCTATTTAAATGTGTTGTTAAGATTATCGAGTCTTTGATGGAGATTTAAGAAAAAATAGTTTCAAGAGATCACGCGTACGATAGTGAATCTATCTAATGCTCAGTGGACAGTGAACAAAGACATGGCCAAAAAATTTATCAGAAAAGAATTATGAAAATAAATAGACATTGTCGTAATAGAAACGAGTCCAAGAACGATGAAGTCATGCTTACAAAGATTGACTAATGAAAAAGCTAACTTAAAATAAACCAGACTCAGTAATAGATAACCAAAAACAACAAATTATCTTTCGCAATGTTCTACACTAAAAATTCAAACTACAATTCCGGAATATTTAGGTTATTTTAGGGTCAAATTATTCAAGGTACAACTCCATAATATTTAGTAGGTTATTTTTAGCGTGAGATTAAAGATAATAGATAGAGTGATATAGAAAACTTTAAAATTGAATCGACAATGGGAAGAGAAAGACCACTGATCACAAATACAAAATAAAATTTGACCATTCCACAATATGCGGTCTGGTTTCACCGAAAAGTGATTTTCTGTATTATTCTCTTTTGAATTACACTGATAATCTAGATGTGAAGTTTGAAAAAAACGTTTTACTGAGTTAGTATTTTCTTATTATTTCCACATGTGTATTAGCTTTTAGAAATAATTGGCAATAAAATGCATTCTGGTGGGATCGAGTATGTTGACGACATCTCTTTTTGAGAAAGATTACGCTGTTTTCATGTTTATATTGGAAGATGCTCGAAGGTTTGCTATAATACTTTACATTCTAAATTGATATTAATAAAAAGAAAGTATTGGAACAATGATCTCTAATATAAACTATCTCATATAGGGAATATGTGATAGAGTGTTTTGCCTAGAGAAGGGTAGCATAGAATATTGATCGTACGTTCAAACTTCGTCGAGGAAAAGCCAGGGTCTGCATATTGAGGTGGTGGAAAATCAGAGAATCTAAAGAAAATGTTTACCAATCTTGGAAAATATCGAGTTTGTGGTTATGTTTTATGTTATTATATTCTTTTATAAGGTTTTCTTGCATTCATATACATGTGATGTTCATTTTTGATGTGTTGAAAATTGCAGTAAATTAATCGTGGACCCTTGATATCTTATGATTTTGACTCATTATAACATTTGCTATCTAATCTATTTAGAGTCTTTTGAGTCTATTTCAGGGCATTTCAGGTCAACGGAAGACTTTGGACGACTTCTGGAGTTGCTGGAGCCTTTGGAGCAAAAAGGAGATGAAACTGAGCAAAAGAGCCTAAATTGTATACGGGAACACCTGCTCCCGATTTTGCCTACTCCAGAGCACTTGCTCCAACCTGACGGACATAAAAGAAGAAAACACAATTTTACCTAATTTGGACCAGAAGAAGACCAATAAGAGAGAGATGTCTTCTGCAACTCTTTTATCATCGTTCTTTTCTATCTTTTAGAGACACATATTTTTCTAGAGAGCTTTGTACCTTGTTGATTGAGGGAGAAGAAAACTCTTCAACACTGAGAGAGAATTTTGAACCCTCCTTGTTTATCTATTTCATTCATGGATTTCTATTCATCGATTGTTGTGTTTTGTTTCTCCATGTCTGAGTAGTTATCTAGTTATGATTAATGGTTCAAGGGGATTAATGAGTCATTGAATTGAGCACAAATAGAGCTGCATCAATTGATTATCTTCATCTATTGTTGATCTTAATGCTGAAATTAGATTAACTACCTAGTTTCTGAGTTTATGTTTTTTAATGCACCAAAAGTGCTTGTTTAAATTGCCTGAAAGAACATAAATGAGCAAAGTGTCATTAACCAACGACAGGTGATGCTACTACAATTTGTGAACTTATCAAACCTTCTCTTATACTTGTCTAGAATTCTAGGTTCAAACGACAATTTAGAATTCTAGGTTGCTGGATAAAGTTGTTGATGTCCTGACAGTGAATCAGTCTTACTTTTATGTTTGAGTTCGATACATGTTCTTAATTACGCCCTGAATAGTTGTTCGATTCATGATCTCTGAATTCATGCGAACTGGCCCTTGATCTAACGCCTTGTTCTATTGGTTTACAATAATATTTATTTACTTATTTGTTACCCTGACAACCAACAAACTCATATCTTGTCTTAGCTTAGTTTTAATCCTCATAGATTTGTCGTGTAACACTGGTCCTCTGAAATTTGAATATTTTATATTACAATTATATGTTGTGCACTTGCAGTGAAACTATGATATAAATCCAGTGCATCAACCCTGATTTTGGAGATTTCTCATAACTTCTCGGTTAGATGTGTCGACGCTAAACCTTGATTTGATGGAACAAATATGTCGGTTCTTATTTAGCGATTTTTGTTATTTTAAAATTCCACTTGAACATCTTTTTAGTTGTGTCATTCAAAAAATATTTACGAATAGAGTGATTTCATCAAAAATATTTGTTATTTTTAAATGTTAAAACAATTATATAGAAGGAACTGGAACAAACTGAAGAAAGTAGAGCGAGCATAAGCAAGCATAAACGAGGAGAGCGAGCATAAGCGAGCAGAGGCAAGTATAAGCGAGGAGAAGCGAGATGCAAGCAAGAGGAAGAAGAAGTAAACAGAGACAAACACGAGGAAGAAGAAGCCATCAAAAGGCAGTACGAGCAAGAAAAAGTGAATATAAGTACGAAGAAACTGATAGAAGCGAGTAGAAATCATAAAAAATGAACAGAAGCGAATATAAATACTGATAGAAGCGAGTAAAACAAATTGTAATTAAATTGATTTTAATGTTTTTTTCTTGCAAGTGTAGTGGTCCGCAAAAAAAACACACAAGTTAAAAAACATAAATAATATCAAAGTTAAATTTAGTTTATTGACAGAAAACATAATATGATATATATATGTATTTACACAGGAGATAATTATTCAATATTCATTGAAAATTAGATATTTACTTTCTTATATGTTTTTACGATGTATATATTTAATAAATTTTAAAACTAATATTTTGAATATTTCTTAAATTTTTAAAAGTTACACAATTATTACGCCCTCAAGAGATATCAAAGTTCTCAATATGTTTATGATTTTACTGAAGTCATGAGATTTTACCGAGTGAACAATGGGCTAAACTGTATCAGAATCTTTATAAAGCAAGACAAAGTAAAGGCGTTACAGTTATTTCAAAACTATAAAATTACATGAAGTGAGTTAATCACTATGTTCATTTTAATTAATTTATCTAACCTAAACACTACCAGTAAATGAATACATATATAAGTGTTCAGCATGTATCACATTTGACTGAAGAGTAAGATGATCAACTTTTAATCATAATGCACTCACCCGAACTCACTCTACAAAGAGTTATTTTCTTGCTTTTACTAAAAAATAATTTTAAATAAAATTTTCAGCATTTTAAAATCTTAAATTTTTTTTTAACAAATAAGAAAACTAAAAGAAAGATATGAAAAAAGAGAATTGCACTTAAGCTATTTATAATTTAAAAAAAATGATATTTCCTCAAGAAAAATCAAATTATTCTTAATGAAATAATTGATATGAAAAAATAAAAACGATAATTACTTCTTGAAAATGTCTAGAGAGACTCATTTGCAACGTTTCCTTCATGCCTCATCTTGTCGCCCTTAGGGAGTTTGTGTTGCCGGTTACCGGCGGTTATTTCAGGTTGCCATAACCGTGAAACCGTTAATGATTCCTTAACAGTTTGCCATTGGGCTCTATATAAACCATGTTGTTTGTCTCTGATTCGTCGCGTTGATCAGAGTACATGAATCTCTTTTCCTTTATTTCTATAGATCATGGCGGACAAACTCCGTAATAAACTACAGTAATAACTTTCGGAATTGATGATGCGGTTTTCAATCTCCCGTCTGAAGTATGTAATGAGGCAATTGCTGAAACACAATTTAGCCTTATCGTGAAACCGATCAACCCAAGACGTCAGAATCTTCGGGCTATGATGGCCACTCTTCCCCGTCTGTGGGGCGTTAGAGACGAAATCTTCGGTCGCATCATCAATAACCAGAAAGTCCAGTTTCTGTTTCATTCTGATGAATCAATGAGTTATGTGCTTTGTAGGGGTCCTTGGTCCTTTAATGAATGGATGTGTGCTCTCCAACGTTAGTACCCTCAGAACTCTGATGATGAACTCAAACACATTCCTTTTCGGGTTCAAGTTCGTGACATTCCACTGCAATACCTTACCTTGTGTATGGTTAATCATATTGGTGCTGCAATGGGAGGATACTTGGAAGCTGACTTTCAGGCAGTTGGTGCGCTTAATGTTGATTTTGTTCGGATCTGATTTCTGTGTCACACCGATCATCCTCCACGTTTCCAGTGACTTTCCAAATTTGGGGATCACCAATTTGTTCTCAAGTTTCATTATGAGAAACTTCGTGGCTCTGGAGCATGTGTGGTCTCTTAACTCATAATGCAAATGAGTGCCCTCTAACCAATAATCCTCCACCAGCGGCAGAACCTGATGATGATGAGCACAATGAAGATACTGATGGGCATCCGCCTGGCTTCCCACCAACTCAGGTAAATGATCCTCCCATAGGGGCAGCGTTTTCTCCTTCGACTGCAGAGGAAGATACTCAGCAACAAACTTCGCAGAAGAAGCGTAGGACAGAAGAATCTGCAACCCCAATGGCTTCATCAAGTTCTAAGGAGGCATGCCATGTTGCTTACGTGGATCACTATGAAGAGAAAACTTACAAGCGCCATTGGATACAAGCCAGCAATGTTGAATCCAGAGAAGGGACTAATACTGAAAGAGAAAGGGCGCCACAATCAGGAATCAACCAACACCAACCAGCGAATAGAGAAGGCACGGTGGGCCAGAAGCCACCCAAGTCTGGATGAATACAGCCATTTGGAACTGCCGGGGCTTGAAAGGGTCTCTGGTAGTTCGACGCCTCAAGGGGATTTAGGCAAAATTCTCCCTAGACATACTCTTTCTGGTTGAAACAAAAAATTATGATGATGTAACTCATAATGTTTGTGCGCAGCTAGGCTTTGATTATGTGAAATGTGTAACTCCTAGGGGATCGGGGGTTCCTTAGCTTTGATGTGGAATAAGAACATTGGTATTGTATTTATTTCGATGGATGCTAGGATGATTGATTGTAAGATAAATAATAAAGATCACTTTTTTATATGTCTTGCATTTATGATCATCCCAATCCCAACCTTCGTCATATACTTGGGAAACGCTACAGTGAATTGCTGTTACAAGAACTGGTCATTGGCCTTTATTTGGTGACTTTAATGAGATTTTTCATCATAGTCAAAAAAAAGATGGTTGTGCTTGTGATAACAACAATTTGCGAAATTTTCAAAAC
Source organism: Sisymbrium irio (assembly GCA_000411075.1). Classification (NCBI taxonomy): domain Eukaryota; kingdom Viridiplantae; phylum Streptophyta; class Magnoliopsida; order Brassicales; family Brassicaceae; genus Sisymbrium; species Sisymbrium irio. Next base: position 124,196 of record KE153856.1, on the reverse strand, counting down.
ATGGTTAATACGTGTTGGCTTCAACATCTTCATTTTCAAGGAACAATCTCACTTGGAGCAACAATTGCAAAAATGGTCTGATACAGAGTTGGATAGACAGAGATTTTGGTAATGATGAGTGGCGGGCTCTATTTCCAGCATCTGAGACACAATATTTAGAAATGATCGAGTCCGATCGTCGTCCTGCAATACTTAAGATTCGTCAAAATTCAGATCAGGGTCGCCATATGTTTCATTTTGATAGTCGACTTATGGAGAATGATGAACTCAAACAAGTCATACAACTTGGATGGTCTTCCTCTCCGAACACATCTATTCCTTTGGCCAAAAGGATAGGACGCTACACACACTTCATATCGGATTGGAGACGTCCTAACATGACTAACTCGGCTAAACAGATCAAGCTTCTTGTCAGTCAAATTGATGCTGCTCATGATGATCCGTCTATTCCAAATGAGGAAATCCATACTCTGCAACATCAACTTTTTCAGGCTTACAAACATGAAGAAGAGTTTTTGTCCTACAAAACCAGAGTGCAATGGTTACATAAAGGTGATTGGAATACTAGGTTTTATCACGCAACTACCGCAAGCGGCAGGCAAGAAATCATATTACATCTATAAAAGATTCAGACAATCATGATTTACATGGAAACACTGCCATTGTGGCTGAAGCTGAAAGCTATTTTTTCAATTTGTTCTCCTCAGGGACTATAGGCGATATCTCTTCTGTCCTCTCACAAAAATATCACAATGGAACAAGTCCGTCAGAGTGTTTTCTCTATTGGGGCACTCAGAGTCCCTGGACCAGACGGTTTTTCCACAAGTTTCTTTCAAAAATATTGGGATATTGTTGGCTATGCTGTATTTGAGGAAGTGGTATATTTTTTCTCGACTGGCACATTCTCGTATGATTTAAACCACACTAATCTTTGCCTGATTCCCTAGATCAATCCACCAGTCACTATGAAAGATTTCCGGCCCATAGCACTTTGCAATGTCATCTATAAAATCCTCTCCAAAATATTGGTATGGAGACTGAAAACCATTCTCACGGGAGCAGTTTCAGAGCATCAAGCAGCCTTTATCCCTGGTCGATATAATTCTGATAATGTGATGATTGCACATGAAGCTTTCCACTCATTGAAGGTCAGGAAACGATATGCTACAAATTACATGGCAGTTAAGACTGATATCAGTAAGGCTTACGATCGTATTGAGTGGTCTTTGTTTTGGAGCAAGTAATGCGTAAGAAAGGTTTCTGTGACATTTGGATTCAGTGGGTCATGTCCTGTGTTAGCTCAGTCTCATTTTCAGTTCTAATAAATGGTAGCCCGTATGGTCATTTTACTCTTCCTCGTGGCTTACGACAAGGTGATCTGTTATCACCTTATCTCTTCATCCTCTGCGCTGATGTAATAAGCTCTCTTTTACATAAAGCAGAACGTGAGAGAACCATTACCCCCTTGCATATAAGTGTTGGAGGTCCCCCGGTTTCTCATCTTCTCTTTGTAGACCACTCCCTCTTCTTCTTACGTGCAGACTTTTACAATGCAGAAAATATGTTCACTATCTTTGAGAAATACGCCAAAGCTTCAGGACAACAGATCAATTTAGATAAATCATCAATTACCTTTAGGGCCAAATTTTTCCAACATACTCAAGAAACAATACAAAATATTCTGCATATTCCTAACATTGGAGGTGGCGGAAAATATTTAGGACTTCCAGAATAATTCGGCAGGAAGAAAAAGGATATGTTTAAGTATATCACATATATAACGTTCTCTCTAAGACTTCTGGATGGCAGAATCGGTTCCTATCAACGGCCAGAAAGGAAGTTTTGATTAAGTCTGTGGCTACTGCAATGGCGGTGTATTCGATGAATGTATTCTAATTTCCTATGGAACTATGTTCTGAACTGGATTCATTGTTATCTCGATTCTGGTGGGGAAGCTCCCCAGAGAAACGTAAAATGGCATATGTCTCTTGGAAGAAGTTAGTTGTTTCTAAGCAAAGTGGTGGTTTAGGATTTCGTGATCTCCATAAATTCAACCAAGCATTATTAGGAAATCAAGTGTGAAAAATAGCACACAACCTACTAATTTGATTTATCGTGTTCTCCAAGATAGATATTTTAGATCCAATATTTGGCAAACAGGAAAGGGGAGTAAGAGTTCATATGGTTGGCAATCACTCTATTTGGACGGGAGCTTCTACAATGTGGGATTTATCAATGTATTGGGGATGGTCCTCTCTCCTTCCTTATACAAGCCCTTTGTTTACGGTGGATATTCTCCTTAATCCTATAAGAAAATAGTGGGATGAGGAGATTATCAGTGACCTTGTTGACCAATCAGACCATCAATTGATCTGACAAATATATCTCCTGTCATGGCCATGTTTGGATACGCATATCTGGCTACATACGACAGATGGTCATTATTCTGTTAAAACCGGATACCACATTGCTACAATGCTAGCCAATGTGGAATGTAATCGCGCACCACCATTATTTGGCCATCCTGATCTTGCAAAGGAGATATGGGTAACATACATTCCTCCTAAACTCCAATCTTTTCTATGGCGGCTTCTCTCAAGGATCATTTGTGCTACCGAGGTATAACAAATAATTCTCTGTGTGATTGCTGTTGCAATGCTACTGAATCTACTACCCATATGTTCTTCGACTGTGACTATTCAAAGACGGTTTGGTATCGCTCTAATATCATTTTGATCTCACTTACTGATCTGGTGGTGCCTTTAGAAGAAAAGATACGACAGATTCTACGCTTTAGCTCTGACAAGAATATCGATTGTTCTCTACATCGGTTGCATATTTGGACACTGATATACTCACCATGGTTAATTGAGACAATCAAGAATGGCTCTCTTGTGGTATTCCTGCTGCACTTACTCTTCCTACTCAACAGGTACGGCGAGACACTCTGACGTGGACATCACCACCAAGATGATGGGTTAAATGTAACTATGATGTGGCGGTGAATTCAAATAACACAAATGCCAGGATTGGATGGATAATTTGTGATAATATGGGTACTTTTCGACTGCGGGATGGAACAATTTGAAGGACGCAATACTGCAATATGGTGTTGAAAGCGGAATGTTCAGCACTAATTTACGCTATTCAAGCTTGTTGGTCGCTGGGTTACTCTCGAGTAATTTTTGAAGGAGACAATATGTTGTACAATGATCTTATTAACTCTGACAAAGTAAATCCTAAAACAAAACACCAAGTAGAAATGATTAAACGATGGTGACAGCATTTTTCGATGATCAAATTTGAATATTGTCCCCAATCATGTAATATGTGTGCTGATATACTAACCAAACGTGCAGTAAATTCACCAACACAGTGGAGTTTGTTCCATTTGTGTCCGAGTTTTCTACAATCTCATGTAATAACTGACTCTACATAATAAAATATTTTGGCCAGCAAAAAAAAAGAAATTTGTCAAATGACAGAAAAAAAAAGAAAAATTAGATTTTTTAGAAATAAGGTAGAGGAGAGATAGGAAGAGAGATAAAGGTGCTTTGGTTAAATTTAAAATTTGAATTTTTTTGTTATAAAGTGCAGTTACTGAAATTACCAATAGTTCATGAGTTCATAACTAGGTAAATTATATTGTTCAGTAAAATTTGACCGATTATTGGTTATTTTTTCTATGATAAATTCAAAGAAAATTCTATTTATATAGGGTCAAAGGTTCAGACTCATCTTCGCATCATTGAGATGATGCCGATTGAAAACTGATCTATATTTATGTGGCAGTAGCATATTAATTATGTAGTGTAATTTCGAATGTACTCTGGAGTGTTGCAAATCGTATTTTATTAGTTTACTTAAAATCTAATATTTTGGTTTCGAGTAATGTTTGTCGTATTGTTTTAGTTATTTTGTTTTCGAGTTAATATATTTTATTTTAAACATTATATCCAAAATATTATGATTATTATTAGTTTTATTTATTTTGGAATGTGTAAATATATTTTAATTGTAAACCTAAATGAATAATGGTGAATATGGCAAATGAATACAAACTCAAGATTATAAAATAGTACAATTTTACCAAAAACAAAAATACTTTTTTATTTTAAAATAATAGTAATCATAAGAAAAAATTGTACACAGCGCAAAAAGCAACAATAATTTTTTCTTCTCAGACAGTAACATAAAACTATAGAAGATGTGGTAACATACACACTTACAAAATAACATGCGAATTAATTTACATTACTACGTAATAATTAAAAATCCATCTTTATCTTTATGTATAACATATTTTGGAAAATAGATAATACAATCTTTATTAAAAATATCTAATTTACAAAATTATTAGGTAATAACATGTACCATGTGCAGGGAAAAATATTTATTAATTTTTTATAAAATTTTAATTTATTTTTTATGTTAAATCAAAAAAATTAATGCTTAAATTTTGCTGTAAAATATAAAAAAATCTATAATGTCGAATGTCAGTTAAATAAATAAATTTATATTTTATAAGAATCGAAACATTAATGTAATTATATGAGAAAGATTAAGAAAATATTAAATATAATATTCATACTTTTTTAATTTTGATGAATGAAAATATGTATAAAATTTATTTTATATGATCACATTAGATAATTTAACTAAAAAATAAAATTAAACAGAATATAAAATTTTAAATTAAATATCTATAAAATGAGACTTCCTATACATGTGATCATTTGGATTTTTTTTATAATAGATTTATCAAACATCTTTTACCACAAAAGGAAATATATAGTATATTTTTAATAGTTTTGTAATTTAAGCTCATTTAAAATTTTTCAAATTATACCATATGCAAAACATTATTCTTTTGTATTATAAGTTTGATATGATGATTCAATTTATTTATTTTTTAAACAAAATGATGGATAAATGTAAATGACAACAATTAATATGATATAGTTGGAAATCAAATCTTTATTAGTAAATTATTTGCTAATTTTGTGACTTATATAAGGAAATTTTAGGAGATATTTTTGTATTAATTACTAATTAATTATATGATTAATTGAATAAGAATATCTGATTTTTGAATCAACTTATAAGTGACATATTTTGTAATTATTCTAGTAGTTTAAGTCTGTTTTCAAAATGAATCAATCAACTATTAAGTATAAGTTTATAATGTATTAATATAAATACATAGTGGCATAAAATGTAATTAATCTAATAAGTGAAGACTTTTTTGTATGTATCTGAGAAACATTCTCCTCTTGACACATAAACAATGACATTTTGGTTAATTACACATGAAGATCAGGTTTTTAATTCAAATGTGTTCTAAATTAATAATATAGGGGATTGTAAACTTAAATGTTCGCGCATAACACGGACTCACACGTAATATTCGTTATTAGCTAAAGAGTTTATAAAAACATGGGCGACAAGTTTATCTGTTTTCTTTTTGGGGTTTCCGAGGGCTTTTAGAGGCTAAGTATTGTTGGTCCCAAACCTGAAACTGTGGGGAAGATATAATAAAGAGACCTATAATAAATGTGTAACAAGTTCCATTTATTTTGCGGCAAACAGTTTTAGCATAGAACCATCGACCAAAAACATCATAATGTAAACGAGACTGATTTCGTAAGAGATATATGCAAATATAGGGATTATGTATATATATATGCAGAGATATATGTATTTACGCAGCCTCGGGTTTTTAAGTTTTCTGATCGGTTCTAAAGTAAGAGAGTACGAGTCTTGTATAAAAAGTTGCACAAAAAATCCAGCACATTAAAGAGAAGCTTTTGTATCTATGCATTGAATGATTTGGGAGAGTTACAGATCGGTTATGCGAACGGTATTGCTACTACTGGCTTTGTCTTCTTTCTTGGCTGATCCTTTCTTGCGTTTCCTCTCAGATTGTGGCTCCTTTGCCTTAAGCTCATTGCACAGTGACCTCAAAGACGCAGCTAAGTTATCATTTCTGTGCGCTGCAGATTTCAACAAAACATATTGAAATGCAGAACTAACAAAAACACAAACCATTAAGTAGGTGTACGAGAAAGAGAGAAACCAATTTTGTACCGGAGAGAACAACATCGTCCATATTCACAACTTTGCGTCCAGCATGATGAGCAAAGAGTTCAAGGTCCTTTGCAACATTCTCTGTTGCTCACAAGAAATAAGCAAAACTTTCAGACTAAAGCTCTGGAAACTAAATTCAAAAACAAGATTCATTTATTTTTGTTTAGTTCCTCCAGTATGATGAATCTAATCTTTTACAATCAACCAGAATCATCCCTACGCAACGTTGATCACACACCCTGCTCAAGAAAATATCACTCTCTACGCTAAATATGTAAAGAAGCATCGTTTCTTTTGCTTTTCTACTAGCAGTTTCTCTTCTTCCTTAAGGTAATTAACACATAAAAAGCCTAAGAAGAAAACACTTTTTAACCAGTGAATACATACTAAAGGAAACGAATAAGAAAAACTTTCAGATTAAAGCTGATAAATCTAATCTTCTACAACAGTTTAAGCATACAAACACTCAACAACAGGATTTGTTTAATTCCTCTAGTATGATCTTCTACAACAGTTTAAACGTTAACCAAAACCAATCTACACAATGATTAAGAACTTTCATTCTCTACACCAAATATGCAAAGAAGATTCGTTTCTTTTGTTCCCTGAAGCTATGATTAAGAATCAAAATGAATAGCTTTTCCAATTAGGGTTCTTCAAGAAGTGAACACACCTGCATATTTGAAGGCTAAATCTGCCACGCATGCAACAACAGGTCCTGCTATATCCATTCCAGCGTTCTTCGCTGCTCAAACAAAGGAAAATTCATCAAATTCCCCAAATCCAAAAGGAAATTTGAAAATCTCCAAATCTAATTCGAAATTCAAACAACGGATTTAAACATTTTAGGTGAAGCCAAACAGATTCAATCAACAGAGATGGTAAATATCCAGCGAAAATTTCGAGAATCGATTGAAATGAGAGAATAGAGAAGGAGAGAGGAAGAGTCTAACCCTCGGCTTCGGCGATTGAGATCGCGGAGAGTCTGAATCGGTCTCTGATGAGATCGTCCATGGATTCTTCGTCTTCTACCATTACGTCATCCTGGAGATCGCTTTTGTCATCTCCTCCTCCTCCTACGTCCATGGCTGAAGCAAAGAGCTAGGTTTTCGCCTGCGTTGAGGCTGTCCGATAACAAAGGGGGAGAAATTTACGCGGGAAAACAGAACTGTAAAACGCAGCGTTTTTTAATCTGACAAGACAAGAATGTATAAAACGCAGTTTCTCACCGAAGTTGTGTTTTATTTTTTCTTTTTGAATGTACGTATATGAGAAACTTAATATTTAAAGAATATATTACTGTTTTAAGAAAACAATATTATTTTATATCCTCTATATATTAAACGATGAATTTTAGAGGCCAATTTTGCTTATACATTTGAGATATATAACTTTATTATATAACTTAAAAACAAAATTAATCATGCACATTAAAACACAAGTATTATCCTAGTTACTCATACATGAAATATATTTTTGATTGAAGCAACCATCATTCTGAAGATGTCAATATAATCAAGCATATATCACTTAGTTGAGTGCTAAAAAAAGATATCTATAGATGGCATTACACGAAACAAAAAAAATATACAGTTAAATTAAAATACGATATCGAGCAGTTAATTCTTGATTCAAGAACTACAATATTGATATTTTGGACTATCCAAACATTAAACCCTTTTTGATCTATACTTGGAAAGTTAAATGTCCACCACAAATGAAGTATTTCATGTGGCAGACTTTATATGGATGTGTCTCGGTTACAAAGAATTTACGATCACGAGGTATAAATTGTGATATACAATGTCCCCGCTGTGGAGCAGAGGAAGAAACGATAAATCATGTTCTTTTTGAATGCCCTCCAACGATTCAAACTTATGATCTTTCAAAAATCTCTTCTAATCCTCAAATATTTCCGGTATCGTCGGTTTTCTCGAATTTTGATCATCTTTTTTGGCGACTCCCAAAAAGGATTGATAATAGTTATTTTTTATGGATAATTTGGTATTTATGGAAAAGTAGAAATGAAGATCTTCAACAACAAGGACAGAAGGTCCGATGAGATTCTTAATATTGCAGAAACTGGAGGAAGACTATAGGAGGAGGCTCAATTGTTAAATATAAGGAATGAGGTACAACACTCTGTTTCACTTGCTAGTATATTGGGACATGATGGATGGTGGTGTTTCATATATGGTTCCTAGAAAGCATCTGATATTTACTCAGGTCAAGGTTAGTATCGTAGTAAAGAGGGGGTGGCGGAAAGCAGGATGGGATTCGTAATAATCGAGCAAGTTTAACACCCTACATGCAGAGTTTGAATCTTTAATTTGGGTAATGAAATGTATGAAAGATCTGCAACATCAGTAAGTAATTTTTGCTACAGATTGCTCTGGCTTGGTTAAGATAGTGTTTAACCCTGAGGACTGACCGACTTTCACAGCGCACATTATTTTATATATAGAAGAAGTTTTTCAACCCATTCTCCATTAAGTTAATTCCACGTGTAATGAATTCAAAGACATACAAGTTGGTGCACAGTGTTAGAATTCTCACTTCGAGAGCGTTTCATACTGATTCGGTACCACCAAAGTAGATTAAAGAACATTTCTAAATTATTTTCTGAGATGTTGTATTTTTTGAAAGAAAAAAAAAGTTGAACCTAAGTAACATCCCACATCGTTAAGGGAGAAAACAAAAAGGTGACAACTTCTCCTATATATGTGAAGATTAGGATCATTAATTATAAACTTATAGTAATAATAATATTTAGTAATAATAATATTTGAGAATGTTGTTTTGATATTGAATAAGAATATTTAATATTTTAATACACTTTTGGATACTGAATATAAATGCTTATTAAATAAAAAATAATAAAATTTCCCTAATATCTATTTTAAAAGTAAAATTTACCTAAATCAAATATTTATTAAAAAAGATTTGCACATCATTTTTATACGATTGAAACATTTAATATCAAGTTATTTTAACTAAATCAAGTATTTGTATTATTTATATTAACTTATATAAATGTTTAATATCATTTTTTGTAATTAATACATATTTACATTGATTATAATGATTGATGTTTTATATATTCACATCGATTTAAATTTATGAATAAACTGATCAGTTTCAAATTTATCTACCTCAAAGTCTAATAATTAAATTTAAATATTTTAGTTAAATCGAAAGAAAGAGTGACGCACTACAAAAAAAAAACTAGATTAAATCACTTAAAATATGGACCAAGACTTAAAAAGGCCCAGAGTAAAAATAAATGATCTCACGCGTTTATCTTTCATTCAAGAATCGACTTTTTTGACGAGCAACCGTTCTCTCCTTCAATTTTCTTCTCTATCTATCGTCTCCTTCAGTCTATTTCTCTCCTTTCTCTCGTATGTTTCTTGATAATGGCACTTAACCCTTATTTTGATCTCTCTTTTCTCCTTGTACAGATAATTGACAAAATTATGAATTGTATATTTGCTAGAAAAAGGCTGATACGGTGAAACATCTCTATAATCAGTTTCAATCATGGTTAAATTGTCCAGAAATAACACTAATATTTCTTTATTTTCTGTAATTTGGGATGAAACTGAAAACTCTACTACATACATCTTCGAGAAATACAATACTTACAATATGTTCGTTGATAATATGATTTGCAGAGTCGAGATTTACATATGAAATCAATATTTATTTTAGTATATTTACATCAGAAATTAGAATAATCAATAAGTAGAATTTTTTTAGAGTATTAATTAAAGAGATATAAAATATAAAATAAACCACATAATACAAAATATAGATAGATAATAAATTTTAAATTTTGAAATTAACATTAATTATAAATTATTTAATTATAGATTAAAATAGAAAGATAAAAGTAAAAAAAAATGTACAATTTTTGAGTGACACATGTCAACCTCTCAGAATTGTTTTTAGAACAAAATATTGTTTAGAAAAAGAAACTTGAGAGAAAATCTTACTAAAAAATATTGTTTAGAAAAAGAAACTTGAGAGAAAATCTTACTTAAGTATAAAAGACTCTAAAATAAATATTTATCGGAGATACTATATATCATATAAATGTGCATGTTACTAGGACACTAGCTAATATATCTTCTTTTCTTTTATTTACAAAAATTTCAAAGGATTTCTTAAAAAGAAAAAAATGATTACCATGTTTAATATAATGGACTCTAAGCAATTCCGATTCATCACACAAATCTTTTTAATTGGTTAGCTTTAGTCAGATCAGCTACAAATATGCTTTGACTTGTGCTAATTAAAACTTATTAAGTTATTTCTCTCTTCTCTTGAGTCACATTGACTCTTTTTATTTATTTATGACTATTTACAAGCAACTTGTGATAATTTATCGATCAACATTAACCTATACTTTTTTGTTGATTTTTACAGAAAAGTGATGAATATTGAAAATTCCTAGAAAAAGATAGATTAAGCTTTTATTATTTTTGACATAAATTTCAATTAAAAAAAATTAATCTATCAAAAAAATTAATCTATAAATAAAAAGGTGCAAACGATAATTTTTCGATGTTTCAAAAAAAATAATGATTTTTTTTGTTAAGGGGTTTGATTCTTCGCTTCAACATTTAGAAATTTAATGTTAGTATTTAAAATATAAAATATTATTAATTTAAATATTTTTTAATTAATTAAATTTTAATTTTTTAGGAAAAAGAAAAACCATTTACAAGTAGACGAATCTTTAAAGGGTATCTTATAGAATTTCAGTTTCTCTTTTTTTTAAAAAAAAAATTATGTTGATTAGTTATTTTTATTTATTCTGTTATTAGTTATTTTTTTTAATTTTTATCAAAAATTTAAAATCGGTAATATATCTTAACATATTTACCAAAACTAAATGATATTTTGAAAACTAAAACGGGCACTCAAAACAATTGAAAACTAAAAGGGCACTCAAAACAAACTTATTCAATTTGTTTGTCTAATTCCTCCGTAACTTTATTTTGCAACAGTTTAGCATACAAACATCAACCATTTTATCCTTGATGACACTATGCTTACGAAAATTCCTCCCTTTATATGACACCATGATATGTAAAGGAGATTGATTTCTTTCATATGTATTTAGACTACCTCTTTTGCTTTACTATTTGCTATTTGAATTCCAAGTGAACAAAATTAGTTTTGGTTTCAAAGTTTCCATCTCCAAGTTTCTTTTCATAGTTTCTTTTCAAAAAATAAAAAGTTTCTTTTTATAGTGAGTTTAGTTATCCGAATAAATAAAAAAACAAGATAAACGAACCAACTTACATATCTATCGTTCGTCTCTTTCGTTTTGCGAAATAAGTAAGTAGAATTTTTAATACATATTCTCTATGTTAGGTTGTCGACTATAAATCATTGTGTATTTAATATATTTCTGAATTTTAAGAAAATACTTTTGTTAAAAGATACAAAAATGCTTTTTGTTAAACAATAAAAAATTGTTATTCACTAAACAAAAAATTTCTTTGAAAATAGTGTCATACGATGGATTTATTTTTGCAAGGGAAAAACAGATTATTATCTTCGTAGTCGTAGAAGATTGTGGCTGAGAGAACATTTAATATATGTTTTTTATTTAATACATGGAAAGTACATATTTTAGTGGGACAAAATATTTATAGTTTAATTACGCACAAGTGTTTGTCGTTTCTGGTCTATATACCGGAGATATTTCCGTATATAAGAATAAGAGGTTGGACATAATCCATGTCACGGTCTCGACTTCTAAGAAAATAAGTGGTTCGAACATAAGTGGTAACGTCTAAAGATTTTATTAGTACAAGGAAAAGGAATAAAAAATCAAAGAAAAACAAATAGAGAGAAGCTGGTCTCGTACACGGAATCTCTAACACAAAAGTAATTGACAATCGAGTCCTTTGTCCAGATGCATTCGTAAACCCAGCACAAGACCAATATGAGCAGGGTATAATAGTCATTCGATACTAACCACTCGTGAGTTAACACGTGTCAAAATCTTACACTATTTGGATCGGACGGTGGTGAGTCAGGTGATTTCTTGTAGGTTCCTTAGCGAAATTCTCTTTTGGCTATTCAAAAAGTTGGTTTAGTTCTGTACCGATAACGAAACATGTTTATTACTTTCAAAATTAGCAAATTATGATTAATTATATACCAAAATTTCATTGAATAATTAAAAATTTATAATAGATTGACCAGCTACTGAGTTTCACCGACCATTTGATCAAAATCGGGGCGGTAGATTGACATAAACCGAATTGGTAAGCATGTCGGTTAACCTCGTGATATTTTTGTTCATTCGAGCTTGGAAGTATTATTAGCGTGCACGCTGGTGTACCGAACAGGTGGTATGGACGCGCACCGTATAAAGAAAAACAAGAAGAATCAGACCGGAGAGAGATAAGGGAGGGTGAAAAATAAAGCACACACCATATCCATCTATTTGTTTTCATTTCTCTCTCTCTCTCTCTCTCTCTTCTTCATCATCTTCTTCATTTCCTCTTCATCTTCGACTTTCTGATCCTGTGTCACACTACAATCGATTACGGTGAGTGGGATTTTGAACTTGAATTTCTTGTTTTTTGGATTCTTGGTCGTCGGTGATGTTCGTTCTTAGAGTTTTCTTGAAGCTTTGTATTTGGCAAAAGCTAGGGTTTTCTGTTTACTCGTTAAAGTTAGAGTTTTTGTGATTTAGGATGCTTTAAGCTCGTGAATTTCGTTGGAACCCTTGATTCTTTTAGTTGTTTCTCTAAAGTCAATTCTTTTTTTTTCTCTCATTTCTGTTACTGTTAGTGTTAGGTTCGGTTCTCTAATCATCTTCATTAGTAGCTTCTATTGATCTGAGCTAAGTGGAATTCAAGTTTCTGAGCTAAGTTTCAGCTTCTTTGTTCTGAATCGAAGCTTTACGCTTGTCAGCTTTAGTATTGATGGTTCTTTGTCTTAAAGTCTTTCGCTTTTCGGTTTGATAGTGTTTTGATTCCTTAGTTAAGTATCCGAATTGTTTCTTTTGGTAGTCTTGAGCTTCATTTGATACATGGGTTTGTGCGTATAAGTGTTTCTTTAAGCAGAGTGATTGGTTTGTTTACTAAATTCTTAATCTTTTTTTTTTTTTTTGTAATTTAAGAAGTCATGGCTATGGCCACAAGGGTGCTGGCTCAATCTACTCCACCGTCTTTGGCTTGTTACCAGAGGAATGTTCCTTCTCGTGGATCTGGTAGATCTAAAAGATCGGTGAAAATGATGTGTAGTCAGCTACAAGTGTCTGGTTCGAGAATGCAAGGGTTTTTGGGATTACGTGGGAATAATGCCTTAGACACTTTAGGAAAGTCTCGTCAAGATTTCAATTCGAAGGTTCGGCATGCAATGAATGTGCCCAAGGGGAAAGCTAGCCGGTGTGTGGCCAAGGCAATGTTTGAGAGGTTTACTGAGAAAGCTATCAAAGTTATTATGCTTGCTCAGGAGGAAGCAAGGAGATTAGGCCATAACTTTGTGGGAACCGAGCAAATCCTTCTAGGTCTTATTGGTGAGGGCACTGGTATTGCTGCTAAAGTTTTGAAATCCATGGGGATTAACCTTAAAGATGCACGTGTGGAAGTAGAGAAGATTATTGGAAGGGGCAGTGGATTTGTTGCTGTTGAGATCCCGTTTACTCCTCGTGCCAAGCGTGTTCTTGAACTCTCACTGGAAGAAGCTCGCCAACTCGGTAAGTCCCTTTTTTACAACAAGTCTTTTGCTTTCATCCTTTGCCTCTGTATCTGGAGTTTCTATGCTGATTGTGAAGTGTATGTGTATTATCGACTTAGAGTTGTGTTGGGCGTAAAGTATTATGTTTATATTTATACCTTTCTCAACTCTGCTGCTAGCTGTATTGCATGGGCTTGACATTTAATATTTCACTTTATAAGAATATTTTAATATTTGCTTGTGTTAATAACTTCTTGTGTGAATATCAGGTCACAATTACATTGGATCCGAGCACCTTCTTCTTGGGTTGCTACGTGAAGGTGAAGGTGTTGCAGCTCGAGTCCTTGAGAACTTAGGTGCAGACCCTAGTAATATTCGCACTCAGGTAAAGTAGCCATCTTATGTGGTAAACTGATATCTTCAATTTTGTTCATATAATTTTGTATTTGGCATTACAAATTATCAATAACTTAATTGAATTGGATGGCTAGGTGATACGCATGGTGGGTGAGAACAATGAGGTCACTGCTAATGTTGGGGGAGGAAGCAGCAGCAATAAGATGCCAACTCTTGAAGAGTACGGGACAAACTTGACGAAATTGGCTGAGGAGGTACTTATTTGTTGACCTTGACACTATGAGATCCCCTTGCAGAGATAATATCCATTGTGACTTATCTAAAATTTTTTTTTTTTACTTTCAGGGTAAATTGGACCCAGTTGTTGGAAGGCAGCCGCAAATAGAACGTGTGGTGCAAATTCTTGGCAGGAGAACCAAGAACAACCCCTGTCTTATTGGAGAACCTGGTGTTGGTAAGACAGCTATTGCTGAAGGACTTGCACAGCGTATCGCCAGTGGAGATGTTCCTGAAACCATTGAAGGGAAGAAGGTAAACATAATACTTCTCTCTTTCTCTGTCTTGTTGAAAAGTTCGTTGAAGGCAGTCTTATCTCGTTGACTTCAAACGTTCCATGCAATGCATACTAGTTCATTACATGTCACGGATTCAAATTCTGTCAGTTTCCAATTTACTGGGTTAGTTGGTGATTCTTTTTATGCTAAAAGGATCCGTTAATCATGAAATTACTGGATAAATTCCCTGTGAGCACTCTGGTTTGCGCAGATTAACTTGACTTGTTTTAGAGAGAAATGTTTATGTTGCAGTAATAATATGAACAATGTACTTCGCAGTTTAGTCTCAGAGTTCTTTGATAATGCTTGGTAGTGTTTGTAGCGAGAGTAATCTGAAGGTTCTTGTGTTTTCTCTTTTCGTGTAACTTCAGGTTATTACACTTGACATGGGTCTTCTGGTTGCTGGAACGAAATATCGTGGAGAGTTTGAAGAGAGATTGAAAAAGCTTATGGAGGAAATAAAACAGAGTGACGAGATCATCTTGTTTATTGATGAAGTGCATACTTTGATTGGGGCTGGAGCAGCGGAAGGTGCAATTGATGCAGCTAACATTCTAAAACCAGCTCTCGCTAGAGGTGAATTGCAGGTAAATATTATGTTTGATCCGGTTTACATGACAATGCTCTGCACTTTTGTGTAATGTATTATCGATATTCACTATTCTGTCTATAATCACGACAGTGCATTGGAGCGACAACATTAGACGAATACAGAAAGCACATTGAAAAGGACCCTGCATTGGAAAGAAGATTCCAGCCAGTTAAAGTACCTGAACCTACTGTGGATGAAACTATTCAGATCCTGAAGGGTCTGCGAGAGCGATATGAAATTCATCATAAGCTTCGTTACACTGACGACTCTTTAGTAGCAGCTGCACAGTTGTCATACCAGTATATCAGGTATCTGATCTCTCAGATTATTTGTTAAATAACATACGTTTTTGAGTTTCTGTTGATGGCGTGAAGAGGGTTTACTTACATCGGATTGTGCTTTGATTCCAGTGATCGTTTCCTTCCTGACAAGGCAATTGACTTGATCGATGAAGCTGGTTCACGGGTTCGACTTCGTCATGCACAGGTGTGTTTGGAATCACATGCAGGTGTCTGTTAGTTACCAATTTCATTTCGATCACTATTTGACTTACTCTCGGGTATGCAGGTCCCAGAGGAAGCTAGGGAGCTTGAGAAGGAGCTTAGACAGATAACAAAGGAGAAGAACGAAGCTGTCCGTGGCCAGGACTTTGAGAAGGTACGTACCGTTTATATATACTCCTTTCATTATTGTTTTACATCTTATAAGAAGCAGCTTTATGAGATGTAAATTTCATTTCAGGCTGGGACACTTCGGGATAGAGAAATTGAACTCAGAGCCGAGGTATCTGCTATCCAAGCGAAAGGCAAGGAGATGAGCAAAGCAGAGAGCGAGACTGGTGAGGAAGGTCCTATGGTGACGGAGTCAGACATCCAACACATTGTCTCTTCATGGACTGGTATTCCCGTAGAGAAGGTTTCAACCGATGAGTCTGATCGCCTCCTCAAGATGGAAGAAACCCTCCACAAACGTGTCATAGGCCAAGACGAAGCTGTCAAGGCCATCAGCCGAGCTATTCGCCGTGCACGTGTTGGGCTCAAGAACCCTAACCGTCCAATAGCCAGTTTCATATTCTCTGGTCCAACCGGTGTTGGGAAATCAGAGCTTGCCAAAGCCTTGGCAGCTTATTACTTCGGATCTGAAGAAGCTATGATTCGTTTAGATATGAGTGAGTTCATGGAGAGGCACACCGTCTCCAAGCTTATCGGTTCACCTCCTGGATACGTCGGTTACACCGAAGGAGGCCAGCTAACAGAAGCAGTTAGACGTCGCCCTTACACAGTTGTTCTATTCGACGAGATTGAAAAAGCCCACCCAGATGTTTTCAACATGATGCTTCAAATTCTCGAAGATGGTAGATTAACAGACAGCAAAGGAAGAACAGTTGACTTCAAAAACACGCTTCTCATCATGACATCTAACGTCGGAAGCAGCGTGATTGAGAAAGGAGGAAGACGTATTGGTTTCGACTTAGACTACGATGAGAAAGACAGCAGTTACAACAGAATCAAGAGCCTTGTGACCGAGGAGCTGAAACAGTACTTCAGACCGGAGTTCCTCAACAGGCTTGACGAGATGATTGTGTTCAGACAGCTAACGAAACTGGAAGTGAAAGAAATTGCAGACATACTGTTACAGGAAGTATTTGAGAGGCTGAAGAAGAAGGAGATCGAGCTTCAAGTGACTGAGAGGTTCAGAGAGAGAGTAGTGGACGAAGGTTATAACCCGAGCTATGGTGCGAGACCTTTGAGAAGAGCCATCATGAGACTTTTAGAGGATAGTATGGCAGAGAAGATGCTTGCGAGAGAGATCAAAGAAGGAGACTCAGTGATTGTGGACGTTGACTCTGAAGGTAAAGTCACTGTGCTAAATGGTGGAAGTGGCACTCCCACTACTTCCTTGGAGGAGCAGGAAGATTCTCTCCCTGTTGCTTGAAATAAAAGGGCAAGTATGTTTCTCTCTTCTTTTGCTTTTGCCCCCTAAACGAATTATGGCAAGAGAAGAGTCTCAATGAGATATTTGGGGGTTTCGTAATATACATTCTCTATATATATAAAAAATGTAATGTATAGATGACATTGTGTAGCTTCTCTTTCTCAATGCTTTTTAAGGACTTGCTTTGGTGCCAATGGGTTTTTGAATGGGTTTAGAATTAGAAGTTGGATTGGTTTGTGCGTGATAAGCTTCCAAAAGTTTGGTGCGCTTAGCCCTCGATTTCCTTCTTTCTCATGCTGAAAATTGGGGACTGAACGTTTTAGCTTTAAAAATTCAGGTTACGATATGGTTTGTTCTGTAATAAAATTGAACATCTCTGGCCTAGATTCATGTAACATTTATTTTTATTAGAAAAATTACTCAGGATAATAGCCTATTAATCGGTTAGTCTTTATCTAATCTATACTGGTAAGTGATTATGAGAAACTGAAATTCTTTCGTTCAATCTCGAACTAAAATGCCCAAATTATTTTTAATGTACATTTTTCACATTTTTTTATTTTAATACATTTAATTGAAAAATACATAATTTTTTAAAAAAGCATAAAGACCAACTATTTAAAAATTAATAGTCAATTTATAATAAAAAGACCCCATGTTCAACTCCATTTATATGTTTTTGTATACAATTGTACTTAAGTTATTGTCAGATCCAAAAATTCTAATTTTTTGGAGAATCTAAATTTATTATTTAATCTAGAAAGCCAATGTTTGAGATCTAAAACCTGCTTTAGAATCTTTATATAGTGTAATTTTTTTGTAGAAATAGAATTAATATACATTTTTGCCAAAAAGAAAAATGCAATGATGATTTAAAATGTTAATTTCTCTCTTTCTAAGCCTGGTGAAAACAGTTCAAGTAGGACAGATCGTGCAGATCATGCAGATCAAGTGGAACAACTGCAGATCAAGCAGATCATGCAAGACAAGAGCAGATCAAGTAGATCATCAATTTAAATAATACAAATCAAATATTTAACCAATTAAAAATAAAAAATAAAAAAATATAAAATATTAAATTTATAACTGATATGTGTAATAAATGACATATCAATTTATAAGTAGTATTTTGAAAATAATATTTTATCTATTTTGAA
>KE153856.1:43347-61757 GCA_000411075.1 Sisymbrium irio | reverse complement strand
TTATTTATGTATTTTTAATTTAAAAGTTATTTTGTAATTTTAATTTCTTTTTAATATATGTTATTTTGTTATTTTAATTTTAAATAATTATAATGATGAGTTTCATTATTTGTAGTAAAATTTGTGTGTCAATAAGCATCAAAAACTTTTATTTTAAGTATAAATATAATAACAGTTAATAATTAAAGAACTATGTTGTAAATAAAAAAAGTTCCACTCTAAAATAGAGAGATGAACAGTGTTACGCTATATATAGCGTAATACTGTTCATTCCTCTATTTTAGGAAAATAGAAGTGGGTTGGAGTTGTTTTTACTCTAAAATAGAGTGAAAAGGGGAAAATAGCGCTGGGTTGGAGATGATCTTATTTATTTAGTTTAACGAATGGCTTTTCTATTTCTTTTTATTTTTTTACAGCATTTAAAAGTACATATGTCTAATAAGCAGTAATTAAGTTGCTAAATTGATGAAATGAATTTTATGGTCAAATAAGCAGTAGAGTTATTTACTGCTGGATGGTGCTTCTTGGTAAGATTATATCATCTGGAGGTATTTTATGTTTGTGGTATACTTTAGGCTTCTTTTAGCATAGATTTGAGACAAATTTGACTTTGTTTCTTTGTTGGGCTTGTTAGTAAAAAATAAATATTGGTTTGGTTCTAGTTACATGAGGTTAAATCAGAACTATCTATTATTTATTAGATTACTAATAAATCTAATGTCTCGTCTCTTCACATTATCTCTTTCTTCACGATTTATCTCTAACCTATACAGCTACTTCACCCAGATTTTTTTTTATCTTTAACAGACAAAACAAAAGTAAATCAAAATCATAAATTCAATTCTCTCGTTTTCATTTCCATTTCATAGTTTTCACTATTGATTTTATGATTTTTCATCTCAAACCCTAATCTTCAATCCATCATATTGTAATGTTTTATCATTTGGCCAATCAGTCATTCGTCAAGAATTTCGATTATAAATTTAGAAAATTGGCTCAGATCTAATGCTTGGAGATATTATGGTAGATATATAAAAAAATATTATAGATGTGTAAAGCGTCGTCTTCAAGAAAAAAGGGAAAAACAATAGCTTTGTTATCTCAATTGAAACTTGTCGATCTCGATCCTTAGCAAAGCAAATTAGAATTTTGAGAGAGAAAACTTATGGGTCTGGGTTCGTAAGTATAAAAGTTTCCTCAACAATGTTGGATCCACTTTGTTTTATGAATATAGCAAATGAAAAAAATCAAGTGGACATGTTATTGTGGTCAGCCTCTATTCGGTCAGTGCCTACGTGGTCAGCCCCAATGTTGTCATCCCCTATGTGGTCAGATCCTCCGTGGTCAGACTCTTTCTCTTCTTCTGTTCAATGTTAGGAGATTGATAAGACTCTTTTCCGAAGTAATTTAATTTCATATGAAAATTAGTGTGAGCTCCAATTAGTGTGGATATATCTTGGACAACATATTGTGTACATCAAGTTCCCTGTCAATTATGAACTACCAAATATAGGTTCAGTCAAATTCGTGGCAGGGTTCTGGTGGACGACCAAATATGGACAAACACCCTCAAATGGACAATCCATCAAATGCTTTTAGAAACAAAAGACCTTTGTGACCTCATACGTTCTCTCCTCACTCTATACCATCACTCATTCATTTCTCCCTCTTTGCCACGGATCGCTTTGCTGTCTTAGACCCCATTACATAAACAACAAGTTGTCAGTGCTATCAAATCCACACAACATTGACCATGTACGTGCGATCAGGTGGTCAGCCCCTACATGGTTAATCTTTTCGTGGTCAGACTCGCTGTAGTCATTTCTCTTTTTATTTTCCATCAATGCATGTTGTTACCTACAAATCATTATGAACATCAATCAACATTATTCTCTCATTCTCTCCGATGACAATTGGATTCATATTCCAATGTTTAAAAAAAACGTAGGAAGGACGAAGCTTTTGTTATGTTTCATAAGTTGGTTGTAATGTTTGTTTTTCTTCATGTTACAATTGCACATGGACACAAAAATTTGGATAAAATTTTTTCTACCGATTCTAACATAACAATTTACATAGCAATTTACAAACTCTATAATTAGTATATAAAACTAGAAGTACATAAGACAAGATGATTTGTATATAAGAAAAATATAAAAAGAGTTTATGACCGAAAAATGAGTTATTACCTAAGTGTGAGTGACCCAAAAAGGGGAAAACATAATTTTTGCCTTGAAAGATGTATGTATGCACTAATTATTTATACATCAAACTGATACTATTGATTTGATGTTTTACATTCCCCACTACATAAACAATGAGTTATCCATACTATCCAATCCACACAACATTGACTATGTAGACGATATCGGGTGGTCAGCCCATACATGGTCAATTTCTCTCCGATCAGACCCTTCATCTTCTTCTATTCCGTCAATGCATATGCCCGATGTTGGCTTAAAATTGGAGACTGGTAAGACTCTGATGTGTGGATAACAAATACACAAACTTAATTAAGGAGAACTAAAACCAAGAGCAAATTATTAGAATCAAAACATCTCTTTAAACCATTTGTAAAATCTGGTAGCAACCTCTGTGGGAGATCAGACAAAAGGCAGGTGGACAGAGGGAGAGTGGACAGAAGAACAGTGAACAGTTGGAGAATATATACAAAGGTTTGGCCCAAACCATCGGGTGTTTCAGAATCAACCATCTAAGCCTAGGATTATCAAGGGATGAACAAGTTGAACATCAGAGATTAAGGTGTGAAATTCAAATCAGAAAAAGGTATGTGAAATTCATAATAAGATAGGTCAGACTTGGTTACGACAGAGTAATCGAACAGCCATTGAGTTGCCCGAAAATCTGCTTCACCACCAGATTTTGTTGGTTTATGACAGAAAGGAGATTTATCAAATTGAAGGATTTTCAATCGTGGATCTTCACGTCGTTAACATCCGGTGACGCTTGTGAACAGTCGCTGACACCTATGTTGGACGGATCCGGTACCGCACTGTAGAAATTGAGCTGCCATCAGATTAGGGTTTTTACTAAAAAGAAAGAGAGAAAAAAATGTTAGAGATAAGAACTGTTTAATGATGGAGTTACAACGCTGGACAGATTGTGATGTAGGCGGCTGTAGAAAGTGAACCGTCAAAGGTGTTAAGATTTTACTAGAACAAGGTAGAAAATTAAGATAATAAAATTAGTTGGAAAAATAAAGAAAAAAATATTTAGTTTAGTTTGGTATAAGGGTTTTTTAGACTTTGGACATGTCCAAAGTACCTCCACAGTTTAAAATATTTCAATTGAAACTTTACGAGGTTAAAATATTCCAGAATGTAAACAACTCTAAACAGTAAGCTTTAACATTTTTTCAAGAGACCATATAGTACAATACTAAATATGCTGTCATTTTCAGAATGAATCGGTACTTTAACATTTTCAAGAGGTGGTAATGAAGTAATCCTTGAATTTATTCTATGCGCAATTGCAGGTTTTATGTATTCCCAATTAATTAATTGTATGCACTTAAATACAAATATGCAAGAGTCGTAAATACATAAATATACATATATATATATATATATATATAGATATACATTGATTTTGTAGATTACATTTACTGTAATAAATATCAATTATTGCTAAAGATCTCTGAACAACAATTTGTAGTAAAACTTTCCAACAAATTGATACAATATGGAAATGCATCAAACAACTATGTAAATCATATTTTTAAATGCTGTAAAAATCTAGCTAAGGTGTAGCGAAATTGTTACTACTTAGTTTTTAACTTAAGAAAGAACTTTGTTTTTCTATCATCCGCTGCAACTCTTAATTGTTTTTTTTATAGAATAAATTTAAAATTCATTCAAAAAACGAAATACTAACTAATGAAAATGTCTTATAAAGTTGACTCTCAACATAAACATTTGAATGAGCCGGTATTATTTTATTTTTATTTATATCGCCATCGAACCCGTTATTTTATTTACAGCTTAATTCCAGCCGACCATTAAAGTAAATATTCGCAAATGCATCGATTGGTTCTGTTTAATAGTAGTTGATAAGACTTGGGTATACCAAATAGTCAGTGTTTTGTTGAGTTCTGTCGTTTTAGGTACCTTCTGTGCTTTTCAGTTGATTGTAATTTTATAGTTTTTTGTTTTCCAATATATACTTAACTCAGTATAGAAGAAGGGCCCTAAAATTAATTATTTGAATAGTCTTTTACTTCCTCCATTTCAGATATTAATTTCAAGATAAAATGTCATTTTAGATTATCATGAGTGCAAAAATTTAAGCAAAAATCCCATTTTCATTTTATCTCGTATTTATAAAGAGAATAAAATGATATGGTACATTAATGATGGAGAAAATATATATTTTGACATATTTTATTAATATTTTTAAAAAAATAAACTACAAAAAACAGAAGAAATATTTATATTGTTTATCCAACTTTATCTTTTTCTATCCAAATAAACTAGGATAATTGCTATTTTCAAATTATATTTTAAATTTTAAATTTATAAGATTCCACAAATTTGTATTATCTCACATATAACATCAATAAATAATCTTTTCATTTTCAGCTTTATTTTCAATATTTATTCATCCTTTTGAAAATTTTCTTTTTATATATGCTTAAATATACAAATTTTCTTTCTGAAAATATTAAAACCCTTAAAATCTTAAATTACGAAAAGATATTTTTAATAAAAATTTAATTGATTTATGATATCTGTTTATTTTAACAAAATTAATAGGAATATTTTTTATCTAGTATACTGAATTTAAAATCTTCAAAATTAAGTATTAGAATCATTTAAAGTTTTAAATTTTTCATTATTGGGTATTAATTATATTTGGCAATATGTTTAAAGATAGAAAATAATTTAATAAAAATAAATAAAATTAAAGGTGGTGTTATGGCATCAACAAAAATAATCTTAGATACTCTTTTTAATATACCTACTTCAATTAACATTCAAATCCCAAAAAACGGAGATGTATTCCTCAAATTTTCATAAGATTTGGAAGTTATTCAGGGTTTTAACACCTGATAAATCCTATTAGTATCAGTGGAGTTGTCGAATAGTTTATTTACCGGATTTTTAATAGTTTAAAGCGTGTTTCGACATCAGAAGTCAAATGTTAAATAATTACATGCTTCTGACAAACTGATTCCTAAGTTAGATTAATATATAATGCAATTTTTTCCCAAATGAGAACCATTAAATTATCACCACTTTGATTATACAGTAAAATTTTATAAATTAATAATATTGGAACTTTGAAAATTTATTAATTTATAGAGTTATTAATTTATGAATAAATTAATATTTATTAATTTATCGAAATATATGTTTAATATATAATATTTTTAATTTTTAAAGAAAAATGATGTTATTTTAAGAAATGTAAATGAATATATTAATAAAGGTACTATATAAAAACTTAATGTTATAAAAATAAAAGTACTTATCACATTAAAATAGAGTTTAATAAGATATTAATCATTCACGTAAAAATAATTTATATTTATAACTTCAACATGTATAAAAAAAAATTATACTTCCCAATGATGAAAATGAAATTAAAATTGATATTACAATATATTTAAAATAATTCAGAAATATAAATTGATCATCATGTCTAAAATACTTTTTCAATAACATGTGTAAAACTTTTGATAAGTTTTGGATATAAATATAAAAGATAAATATCAATAAAATTTTCAATACAATATAAAATATTAGAGATAAAATATTAATGAATTTTAATTTGAAATTAACATAAAATATTATAATCATATATTAGTATATTACTTTATCTATATATGTATAAATCTATATAATTATTAATTTATATTATTATTGGGACTATATTTTTATATAGAGTTTTAAAAAAACATTAGTATCTTATTATTTTATCGATTTTGTTAAATTTTACAGACAAAAAATTATTAATTTATCAAATATTAATTTATAGAGGTTCTATCATTCTTTTGTTCTTTTGGTTTTTTAAACTGTATCATTCTTTTTCTTTTATCAAAATAACATTAACATTATTCCATTTTCAGAAAATCCCAGACAGTTTTTGCTCAAATAGAAAATCCTAATAGTTTTTTAAAATAATTCATTTTTTTTTTCTAAAATGAACGTTGAATCTACGCGCACTTCAATTGTGTTTAAACCAACTAACCATACATATCTAATGCCAACGTCTTTGTGCAAATGATTGATAATGATATCACACAAGTGAAAAAGTTATATTTGACCCGCATGTCGATATTATTACACATATAATAAAGCCAAACCAATATAAATTCAAAAGCAACAATTCGAAGGCATGATTAAATGAGCAGTCCATGAGTTTCAAAGATTTTGTCTAATCTTTGAAGAAAAAAAAAATGATTTTCATGTCTACATATGTCCAGTCCCATCTCTTTTATTACACTATCTTTTTCTTTGTTTGCATGTATCTAACTTCCTTTCCATGTGTACAATAATTTACATTCATAAGAGACTATTTTAAAACCTCTAGATCGGAAAATAGTAGCAACTCTGTAGTGATATGCGGAAACTCTTGTGCAACAGGATCTTCATAATAATTTCATAAATTTTGTGGCCACGTACAAAGAACAAAAATAAAACACAAAGACATGTACAGATGAACTAATCTATATAGAGATAGATTGATGAAATTATTATGTCTTTGTCTGCTCTAGAAATTACCACTGCCTCATGTCTCCCTTCTCGTATTTTCTTTAACTAGAATTGATTTCGTTTGTTCCCTGCATTATTGTTAAGGTGCAAGCTAGTTAATATCTACAGTGAATAGTAGATGCTTTTCCCTCTTCTTATGCATGCCTATTTTGATAACATGTCATAGAAATATTTTAGCAGTATCATTGGTCATGAGCTTCCTATATTTTTTTTATTTAAATCAAGTTTGTAAAAGTTAAGCTAGAGTATATTTGCAAGTCTAGAAAAGATATATTAATTTGCATGGGTTACAAGTTCAAAATTTGTATCTTGATATAGTATTTGGGTAGTAGAATAAGCTAGGAATGCGTTATAGATATTTCATATTTGTGTAAGTCTACTGCAAAATAGTCGGATGTCATTGTATATAAGATTTCACAATTCTTAAGTTATTGACGTAATGTATGGAGAAATGATATATTCAAAGAATGTGTTTAACCTGTCTCATTATATAATTAGACCATCCGCAGTTGCTAATGTGAACCTAATTAACTAAACATCATGATAAATTAAAGAAAAAAAGAAGTGATGACCAAGTTTATATATATTCGTTTTCTCAAACAAAATAAAAATTTATTCCTTTTCTTAAACAAATTTCAGAATTTAAAAAATTAAAGAATAACTTATTCATTTTCGTACGCGAATATATAAACCCAATGGAACCATACAAAAATTAAACGATAAACCTACTATGACGGTAAGGATATATATACATTTCTGTCATTATATAAGAACATGTAAAGCGATACTGCACTATAGCTGCCATGAAGAGGGGTCCAAATCCGATAGATGAGCAAGAATTTAACACATTAGTAAATAGGTTTGTTAAGAAAGAGCATATACGTTAGATCTCAGAATGACGCATAAGAAGCTTTTGTCATTTGTCAACCTTACTTTATATTGATAAATTCCCTTACAAAGAGAGGAGAGACATATATAGCAATAACTGGACTTTTATGATTCTCTCATGATTTAAATATGCACAAAATGTGAGACACGGATGGTATCGGTTCTTGCCTTCTTGGAACGAGTCCATCTCACGAAGCAAGTTCTGGTAGTGGTATTCTCATATCAGAAGTGAGATGAGATCTAACATAGTATAAAAAGCATGAAACATGGGTTCATTACTTATTTTTTCAATTGAATGTGAATTGAAAATCCATGTTTTCTAATATGAGGTTAAAGCAAAGATGACGTTTATATCTAGCAATGAATATAAACAACTTATGAGATTCTGAATTTATGAAGTTATGAAACCAATCTAAGAAATGTTAGACGTAGATTAATTCAAGCATATGCAAGAAATCATTTCTTAGAAAGGCTAGGTTTGCTTTTGCATATTATATATTGACATATCTATGATGAATAATAAGTTTAACGATATCATGAAGGAACAACACAACTGTATTATTTTAAATTCATAATAATAATAAAATAATAATATTTATAGAATCTATATGGAGCATAATCAGCTTAAAATTCCATTATCATAGAAATAAAAAGCAACACCATAAGAAATGATTTTGATCGAGTGTTGAATCATATGAGGTTTTTTAATTAGGTACATTTTTCTCAATTTTAATGTACAAAGTAATGACGATAGATATACGTGACGAAAAGAAGCCAAAGCTGTTAGATGATGCATTCCTCTATTAAAATTAATGTTAAATTAATTCAAATGAAAATCGTTCAAGTAGGAATCTGATAAAGGTGTTACACGATATGATGATCAGATGATAATGATAATTATGGTATCATGATCATGGCAGATCATGACCATGTCATAATTATGTAAAAAAAACAATGCAATGAGACGTGATATATTTGGACCAATAAAAGTCTCGAAATCGATACGACAACTGAACTATTCATCTGTCGCTTTTTCTCGAATCGGTGACCCATATCTCATGCTTTTCTCGTGTCTATTTTCTTTTGTTTCTTTTTTTTTGGGATTAAATGTTAAATATATAGTTTTCAGTACTATACATACATTATATCATTTTCCAAGTAAGTATATATCCAGATATATAGTACGTATATTGTAAACAACTAAGCATGTATCATGTATGCATAATCAGTCAATGTTAGAATTGTCAATGGAATTAGGATTACTCACATGTAGTGTGATCATCTTATCTCTTGTTATCTAGATCCCATACAAAATACTGAAACAGGATTCAAAATGTGCATATATTAAAAAGTTCATGAAGACACATTTTCAATTAGTTGATTAGCAATATCAATTCTAGCATACAACAAATTCCAATCATATATATTAATACGGGCCAAGATGTCATCAATCCAGTTTTAATCATTCCAATCATTTACCTAATCCAGTATCATTCAATGTCAAACTTTTGATGCCTCCGCATTCTTCATATGCTTGTTTGCAATTAAATCGGTTCATTTTCTTCCAAAGTGACATACAATTTGAAAGGCTCGATAAAAAACTAAATATTCTAAACACAAAGAATAAAATACAAAGAATTTGGTAAGAACACAGTTGATTGAGAAACATTAACATTATAATCTAATTTTGCGACATTCCCACTAGAGATCGTACTAAGAACTGGGGAGGCTACCAATCATGTTCATGTCTGCTTTGCGAAGAATCCAACGAGACTAGAGATCATCAATTCTTTACGTGTCCTTACTTTTATACGGATTGAATAATGCTCTCTGACGATGAAGTGCTAGGATCTCGCTTAAATTCAGACTGGACAATTACTACCTAATCTATGATCCCAAAAAGACTCACATTAGGATTCCATGCTTTCTTTTTTAATAGCTTACCAAGCTATATATGCTTTACTGGGTGTGGAGAGAGAATACTGAGAGGAGTCATCATAGGACTCCCGACTCCCTTTTTTCCTAATTCCACCACATACATAAGGAGATGTCTAACCGTTTACTTACCTTGCAAAGTGGAGCAACGAAGATGATGCGTTCCGACGGTGGATTCAAGCCACACTATCTTATCGTCGTTGATCACAATCCTTCTCCATGCTTTGTTTTATCTGATTAATTACAACTAAACCTTTGTCTTTAAGCTCTGATTTCTTTGAGACTGTAAATTTAGTTTTAGTATACTAACACAAACATCAGAAATGTGACGTTTTTTTGTTGAATAATAATATTAAATTTCAAAAAAAAAAACAGAATCTTATAAAGTTTGTGAAGCCATCTTTATTGATAAATTAGGGTTGGGTCCGTGCGTTACACGGATTGTGTTTTTTTGTTATGTTCAAAATTAAATTATCTAAATTCAAAAACTAAACAAAATTATTCCAATTTTAACCATTTTTTTTAAATGGGGTTTGTGAGCTTATATCTATTTTTAAGTTTTTAATTTGAAACCCTCTTATGCATACCCGATAGAAAAAGAAAAATATTTTTAGAGAAAATAAAATTGAAATAGACACGTGACACCATTTCAGAGCACAATTAGAAGATATTATTCTTAATTATATAAGATTAAGTATAGATCAAACAATATAAGAAATTTAAAAATATGTTATTTGTCCACATATGTGCATTTCTATACTACTTAAACTGTTATTTATGAATTACAATCTACACCAAATAAATTGATATTAATTAGAAGTAATGTATTGTATCTGAAGTTAAAATAAATAATTTTAAAAAAAAATTAAGAGTATTGAATAGACACAAAAAATAAAAACAAAATATACAGTATATTTTAAATTTAGAAATTAACATAAATTTTAACTCATTAAGTTAAAAGTTAAAAATAAAATGAAAAATTTTTAAATATAAAATTTTGGAGGACACATAATTTTTTTTTAAAAGAGTACTAAATGTTTGTATATAGTATATTTTAAATTTTACAATTAATATAAAGTGAAGTCATTAAATGTAAAATTGAAAATAAAAAGATGTTAAATATTAGGAGGATACATGTGTCTTCTCAGAGCTTCCACAGAGAGAACCTTACTTTATTATATAAGATACCTAAAAAAGGTAGTTCTTAAAAATAAATTATGTTAATTTAATATATATAATTAAATTTTATTATTTTGTAAAAGTTACACCAATCATAAAAGGACAAATACTTTAGTCAAGTACTTTAGTCAATATAAGATTTGGTTTCAAAATAAAAGTTTGTAGAACCCAATCTACATTCTCATACTTATTTTTAAAAAAATATATTTAAATAAAACTGTAAAACATAGGGTTAAAACCTAGCTATAATGATGCTCTGTACTTGTGACAGCTCTATATTTGTATTAGATATTTTTTGCTTTAATATCTGTTTAGGGGAAAATTAATTGGGTTGTTGTGGACTACGGAAAACACGGAAACGAGAATAGAATTGCTGTTTTATTGATTTCGATATTGAGAACAAGTACAAGGACTGAAACTCAGAACTATCAACGTATGGACCCAATTCGAATCTGGAGTTGATAGCTGCGATCTCAATCGTTTCTAGTCTCTTGATTTTGTCTTCAATTGCGTGTCCTCTCTTGGACGATTACTTCTCCTTATATATAGAATGCAATCCATACCCTAATCCTCATCTGATAAGGATTTGCCTCACCGACTTCTATGTGGATTTAGACGCTTGAAAATTCTCCGTGATACACGGTAATTGAGAAGATACTGTCACCGACCTAATACGAATATATCGTCACCGACCTAATGCGAATATATCGACATAGATTCGATGCGAATATTCCGTTAAGGATATGTTACAGTTGATTCGTTAGGGATCCATTACGGTTTATCTCGTTAAGAGCTCGTTACGGTTTAATTCGTTAAGAGCCCCTTACGGTTTAACTCGTTAGGAACCCGTTACAGTCGGATTATCATAACCTTGTATTTATCCTAACGGATTTTGCAGAATATTATTTTAGTTCTCCTCCTTACTTGTAGAACACGTAGAATACTAGCCAATAAAGATTAAAGAATTTTATTATACCCAACAATATCTTATTATATATCTATCCCCCTTCCATTTTGTATTAATTGAAAACTTTTGAAAAACAAAATCTTTGGCAAAAAGCTTATTTTGTTTTTTTTAATCTCAAATTTTATTTTAACATTAATATGTTACAAACAAACAAAAAATGCAATATGCATGTCATGATTTTTAATCACACGCCTCTAACATCTTTGTTTCAATTTTACTATCACTACTTAGATTGTCCTACAATCATTGTAGTAATCAAATAAGTTAGTTTACAAACATGATTGGCAAGTCTGAACTACACGAAAATATTAACGGACTTGTGTGTTTTTTCTTTTGATAAAGATGAAAGGACTAGTTATTATATAAAAAACTAGTCTTTCTACCAAAAAATATAAAATTAGTCATACTAATATATTAAATCTGAGCGGCTGATGGGTGGGACGTCAGCTGCCGAAGAAATTTATCGGCCGACTGAAAATGCTGGGGCCCAACGGTGGGCTGGGTTGCGGACGGTGGAGCAAACCCATATGGCTATGCTCGATGTTGTCCCCACCATATCTCTCTTCATTTTTATTTCCTTGTCTTATATATATATTTGTTTTATATACAATTATTATATATTTCCTTTTGTTATCTTTTATATCTGTTTTCTTGTGTTTGTTACGAGAAATTTTGGTGGCAGATGTCACAATCAGTTTTCAAATTAATTTTGTGTTTGATATTTGTGGACCATTATATTATCACCAATCAACAATAGTTAAAAAATACGGTGCATATTGGAATGTTATAATGAGTTAACCCGCTTAACTTAGTTCAGCTTATTCATACATTTAAATATTTTATAACTCATTTCAACTCATATATATATGCATATATATATATAAAACACACACGACATTTCCAAAATATATATGTGATAGAAACTCAAAGAAGAAACAAGAATGAAATAGAGATATTATTGAGAACGTTTTTGATAACTAGTATTTGTTTTATATTACGAGAATCCTAAATATCCTAAAATGTCTTTGAAATTCTAAAGAAAAATTTATTTAAATATCACATAAATCATGTGATATTTACTAAAACCATACAAAATTTATTTTTTTTATTAGTATTTTTTGAAATACTTAATGTGTCCTTCACTAATGTTATAACAAAAAACATAATTATAAAAACGTCATTGCCACATTAGAAAAAAACCGGCACCACGTAAAAATTGTTGACGTGTATTAATGAACTCAGCCGTAAAACACAATAGTTGATTTATGAGTACGTTAATATTGAATTATGGTTATTATGTAGCTGAATTATAAATTTGGGCTGATTTATGAAAGACGGCTGATTTATTAACATAACTCAACTAGGAGTATTAATTATAGCTGATTTATAAAAAATGGTTGATTTATTCGAGCACGGTTGACTTATGCACATAACTCAACCATTAATTATGGCTGAGTTACAAAAAATCTGATTGATTTATTCGATAACGGCTGACTTACGAACATAAATCAGTCATTAGTTACGGCTGATTTTTAAAAATTCTGGCTGACTTATTCGAGCACGGCTGATTTACGAACACAAGTTACAACTGATTTATACAACAGCAGACTGATTTACTGAAAATTTGGTTGAGTTATTGTCACAATGTGGTTGAGTTAAGTTCTCCGGCTGGTTAACTTATGGAAGATAGTTACGGCTGAGTTACGAAAATCAGCCGTAATTAGGTTAGATTAACAATAAACTCAACCTAGTTACGGCTGATTTAATATTTGCTAGCATAATTACGGCTGATTTATTAGCGAAAGATTAATTACTGAAATATTACTCATGTAACTGCGAACTTACATTGTACTTGATGGCTGATTTATTAAGGTTGAGTTATGTTTTCGCTTGGCGGCTCACTTACAGATATTACATGCCATCTAGCTCCGATTTTCCATATCATCAGCTCTTAATTGCCATGTCATCATAAATGTTACAACAGTCAAATTTGAGTTTTTCATCAAATTAGGGTATGTTTGAAGTTTAATTGAGTTATTTAAGTATAATACAGTTGAGTTATGAATTTTGTTAAATAAATAATTGTTATTTTTATCTTAAATTTTTAATTTTTACATCAAAAAAAATATTTTTAATTTTCAATTTAAATTTATAAAATCATTCGTTTTAATAAAAATAAATGGGAATTTTTAGGATTTTTCTTTCACTTTTTTGTATTTTTATAACTTTTTATTATTTAAATATTATTGTTTTCGAATTAAAAATAAAAAAAATATTAAAAAGTTGAAGTATTTTTATAAAAAAATAATTAAATTGATGTGTTAAATGGGATATTAAAAAAATATGGTATATTAAATTTTTAATTTAAATTAAAGTGGTGTATTGATATATAATTTTCACTTGTTTAAGATAAAGCTTTAATTATTTTTTTCGAGATTGCAAACGCCTTGACATTTTAAATGTCCCGATATTTAATAAAATGCATGGGTGAATTACAGATATTAAAATTGTAAACGTCTCGAGATTATACATATTCACACTCTTTTTCCCGCCTAAATGATACGACTGAATTATTATATATATGAATGAGTTATCTAAATGATATCGATGAGTTATGGAGGTTGGACTGATTTTCCCATCTAAAATACGAAACGTCGCAATATACATTACACTTGACGGCTGACTTATATGAATTTCACGGCTGACTTATAACATTTAGTTATAGTTGACTTTTAGAAACTTCACGGCTGACTTTTGAGATTTAGGGTCTAGGGTTTAAAGTATATGAATCAGAGTTTATGTTTAAAGTATAGAAAACTCTAAAAATGAATACTCGATAATTAATAATTTTTATAAATTATTGATATTTATTTTTACTTAAGTTTAAGATTTTGTTAATATTTTATCTTTAATTTTATATATTGTATTAAAAAATTAGTGATGTTTACTTTTAAGATTTGAATTCAAAATTTATATTTTGAACATACATCATTTTTATATGTATTCATATATATATTATTAAATCTAGTTTAGTGTAATAATTGTTTTTATTTTCATAACTTTAAGTTTGTGTAAATTATTTTTAATTAGTAGATTTTTAAAATAACATCATTTTGTGAAAAAAATATAAAGAATTAAAATAAATTTTATAAAATAAAATTAAATTCAAAACATATCTCGTTTTTTTTTGTAGTTAAAATCTTATTTTTATAAATTAATAACTCTTTAAATTAATAAATTTTTAAAATCTAGCATTATTAATTTATAAATATTTTACTCTATATAATTTCTTTTATATGATTTAGGATCTTAATTTATATATATAAGTAAAGTTTGATGTACTTGTAAGATAACATAAATCTCAATATCAAGTTAGAGCATCAACTTGTAAATTAAAAGTATAAATATTTAGTTGATTTATATTCACTTAATATTGATAAAAGAAGTTTAACTATAACTTTTTAATGTTTTTAATTTTAGGGTATATTTAAAGTTTGCTGAATTATCTAAATAATATGGCTGAGTTATGAACATAAATGATGTGGATAATGATTAAGTGACGAGAGTTTGTTAATAATTTTAATCATTTTTAAATTAAGGATGTTTATCGTCATTTATTAGGATTAGAAAAAGTTACTAGTAATTTTTAGAAAATTTATAGACAAAATTTCATAGTAATTTAGTAATTAATT
This sequence comes from Sisymbrium irio, assembly GCA_000411075.1. Classification (NCBI taxonomy): domain Eukaryota; kingdom Viridiplantae; phylum Streptophyta; class Magnoliopsida; order Brassicales; family Brassicaceae; genus Sisymbrium; species Sisymbrium irio. The sequence continues at coordinate 46,362 of KE153856.1, read as the reverse complement.
CAATTCTAAATATCCATCATTTTATATACTGGCAATTTTGAATAATGGAAAAAAAACTTTAGCGATATGGAATATCCTATTTGTTATTCTTTTATCAATTTAAAAATATTGAGGATTTCAGTTTGGCCTACAAAACAATTGCGCTATTTGCCTGAGTCATGTTGAGACGAAGAATACTGGAGCAGCTCAGCATATGGAAAATTTAGGACAAGGTTGTCGGACGAAGAAGGATCAGGCCAGCTTGCCGAGACGGTTGAGGCTAAGAGCAGCTCATTGGGATGGTTGATGTGAGATGTTCTTTAAGGAGAGTTAGACCGCATGCAAGCTCAGTCGTGATTGATGATGCGGTCATTGACACACTATATCATCAAAAAATATGATCATTCTAAAAATGCAGTCTAAATTGGTTGAATTGGATAATCCTTATATTTTTAGATTCGTGTGGCACTAATATTGAGCATATTAAACTCAGCTCCTAAATCCACTTGAAAAGTTCAAGCAAAGTAAAGTGGTGGAACATCAATGATCATAAAATGTGTGGTAGCAATATTGAGTATATAAAACTTAATACCTCAACCAACAATTTGAAAAATGAATTCTAATAATTTTGGCAGATAGAATGGCCACATAAGAGGGATAAAATCTCTTGATAAACCGGGGATGATCAATAGAATCACACAATGATAAAAAAGAGGGAGATGATAATCAATCTCTAAAGGCTTCTAAAAATATCAAAAGGCGCTTTTTATCTATTGACAGGAAATGGTGCATATATATAGTACAAATTAAATAAAAATATAGGAAATACAGATAACTAAAGATTAAGCAAGACTTTGACTCATAATGTTGAAACTCTTCAGTTTTTGTAAAAATAATCTCTTCAACTCCAAAAATCCTTATCTAGCATTTGAGTTTGTCATTGGGCTTGTAAAATGATGAGAATACGCTTCATAATGGCTCAAGACAATAATTAAAATGAGATAGATCGAGTTGGATTCATGCATTTGAAATCTTGATAGAATTCTTCATTAAATCGCAAAAACTTGCTTGAAAATGGGTCAATTGATCCATTTCTGTCTATGAACGTCTAGGCTTGTTCTCTGGGCTTATTTGACTGAGAGGAATTTATTTTGTTGCTTGAAAATAAGGCTGCATCATTAGGTTCCATCCACAGCTTCCAAACTATCATAGCTGAAAAATCTTTGTTAGCGTTGATCTTCCTTATTGTTTCTGATGCACGCATCAATCCTCCCACACTCATCAAACCCTCCCACTTGGAAAAAGAATTGCGCTTAAATTTGGCTAACAAATAGATCATAGAAAGCAAATTTTCTTTCCTTTTTTGTCATTTTTTTTCTTCTTTTTGATTAAAATAAAAAATAAAATATAAGATAAAGATGAAAAATAGAAGATGGATGAAAGAAGATGAAAATATAAGAAAATGATAGAATGATAGAAAACTGAATTCGGAGTGTTGCTCTGATGCCAATTGATGCAATCCTCGACACACTATACGTTGGTTGAATTGGATAATCCTAATCTTCTTAGGCTCTTGTGGCTCCAATATTGAGTATATTAAACTCAATACCTGAACCAACTTGAAATTTTCAAGCAAAGTAAGGCGGTTAAATATTTTCATTTTTTTGTCGACAAACGGCTATTCTGTTACTCAAACTTGAGGTTGTGTGACAAGCCACACCAGAATAGAATAACCAGAAAAAAAAATCATTGGAAAAGGATCTTGCAGTCCTAGCTATGGAATCTGCTGCACCATTGCTTCCCCGGGGGATATGTCTTAACGAGAAAGTCGAAAAGCGTCTACGAAGATTAGCAAAGGTTTTGAGTTCTGTCGAAAAGCCTGGCCACTCTTCTGGTTCCTAAGTCATCTTAATCAGGTCTTGACAATCCGTCCCTAAGACTTAATCTCTGGTGTGCTCAAGATTACAGAGCATGGCCCAGTTAAAAGCTTTCAGTTCCGTATGGAGTGGAGATAGTCGTTGATGTTAATTACACAGACCAATCCTTTGTTTACGTCCGTCTTCGTCCAGCTTTATCCATCCTAAGACGTTAAAAACGCTGTCTGGTATCCAAGATCCATCCACCAGACAGATATCGCGTAAGCTCAGGGTCCGGGGAGGATGAGAACTAAAGGTTCTTGTTGTTGGTGCCTCAATAGAATTTACTTCATGCCACGCTCGACATTCACTCATTACATTCCGAATAATCTCATTAGGTTCGCATGTTATTCCTCTGAATAGTTTCTCATTTTGGGCCTTGTATATAAACCAGACAATCCATGAAAAATGATCTATGTTGTGCTATAAGACTGTAGGTCAGATATGTGCCAGTACAGAAAGTCGAATCTTGTATATACCCCTACAGACGGAAAGTTCTTAATGGGGGATGGGGTTGATGCTAATGCCCATGTTGACTGGCATGTGCACAGTCAAAGATGGCATGGTTTATGGTCTCAACCTGTTCGCCACATTGGGGGCAGCAGTTATCACATCTTATCCCCCTATTGTTGGGGTCAAAACCCACATTTCCAGAATTAACAACTAAAATGTTTCAATATCGGAAAAATTTCCATATTTGAATATTTTCGGGAAAAGAATGATATTCGGAAAAATAGTTTAACTAAAACTATTTTATCGATAAATTTACAAAAGAGGTTCATAAAAATTTGTTTTCGTATGTTTTTCCGATAAATCGCGATAAAACCAAACTTTTCAGCAAAACGGCATTCAATGGAGTAATCAGCTCGTCCTCCTTTTATTCTACTCGAAAGAAACCGAGCCGACGGATGTTGATGGGCTCGGCCTCATCACCTCTCACTTTGGGCCAAGCCGACGGATCTCGTGCCGAGTTGATCGGCTCGGCCACATCCTCCTTTCCTTCCATGCCGACCCAACGAACTCAGCACGTCCGAATGCCGAGCCGATCAGCTCGGCCACTTCCCTTCCGATCTCCAGGCCAAGCCGATGGCCAAACTGTCTGAGGTTAATCGGCTCAGCC
>KE153855.1:20063-38291 GCA_000411075.1 Sisymbrium irio | reverse complement strand
GGCCGCCGCCATACAGACGTCTGTTTATTGGTGATTCAGTCACGGCGAACTTCTTTACCCAAATGGCAGATTCTGTAAAGATAATTATGCTTGGACGAATGTAAACCAACCTAACTAGCTCAACTGCTCCCAAGAAAATATACCGGCGGCAATCTGATGCATTACACAATCGCTACCTCTGGAAATTTTGAGAGAATGACTGTGCATCATAGACTGTGTCGCATGATTGCTATCGTCCAATGCTTACTTTTTGGTGCCTCCAAAGAAGACGACCAGCAAGAAGAAGACGTTTAAAAACACAACCACCAAGAAGAAGAGGAGGTTTAAGAACACTAGGAAGAAGAAAGCCTCGAAGAACAAGAATAAAGTGAGTCCTCTGAACACTCCTCATGGATCGTATGAAGCAGATCAAGAGCAGCCTTCTGTATCAAGCTTTGATCGATCTATAACATGTTTTTTGCCTTCTGCATCTGCCTGTTAGTAATCAATGTTTTCAAATACTCCAGTTTAGTTTTCTTGGTGATGAATCGTTAATGGTAAGACCATTTTTATACTATAATGGATTTTGTACATAGAGCTCTTGACTACATATATTTTATATATAAATGTAATTCTTTTCATTTTTTAAATGAAATGGACATGTTTTAGAAAAAAATTAGCCAATGCGTGCAACTGCATGGGCTAATATCTAGTTACTAATAAAACGACATAAGAGTTCTTGTTTGTTGATTATTTTGTCTCATCTTAGATGGATAACGACAATACTCTCAATTTGGAGGTTGAATATTTAGGTGACCATGAGATGATAGAACATCAGGAGGAAAACAATCATGTAGAAGGTTAGTCTCTAGTGAGTACTACTGAAAATAATGAAGGTACGCGTAAACACATGCTTTCTAAATGTTGGTATCATCTTATAATTATAAGAGAAAAGTGGATGATGGTAGGCATAATGCTAAATGCAAGCATTGTGATCATTCGTACTGCTTAGATCTAAGTTGGAATTGAACCACTATTATTTTTCATCATATGAAATTGTGTTCCAACACTCTTGGAGCTGGAACACTTGGTAGCAATAAAAAACTTGGTATGGTGATTTTCCGTGAAATCATTGTTGTTGATATAGTTGGGCACGATCTTTGTTGAGTATATATAAAAGAATTAGGGAAGCTTTCGCTTATGCCAATTCTAGCATTGAATTCTGGAGTAGAAATACCACCGCCGTTGATTAGTGAAACATTAGAGAAGATCAGGGACAGTGCAAAGTTTGTGAAGGCTTCAGAGTATAGTGATATACTTGTGATTGATACTGTTTTAGAGCCGATATTACAGTTTGCTTGTTTAGAATATTGTTTTGGCACTTTGTATCTTTGAACTAGCAAGTTTAGTTGGATCACATTTGTAAAAAGATGACAAACTTTTATGGAGTTTATAAGATGAATTCTAAGATCATAAATGCAACTACTGCGCTGACCACTTCAAAGAATAATCTACCAGCTGGGTATGATCTAAGGGACATACTGGATCAAGCATTTGAGATTTTGAATATGTACTGAATTCAGAGAGATTTAGAAAATCTGTGACTTATTGGAGATTTGACTTAAAATCCAAAGATATTTTAAGAAATCTGATAATTGATTTAAAATATTTAATAATAAATAAATAATGAATAAAATATGAAAATGTATCATATCTCTTAATTAAATTAAATATAAAATAATTAAAATTTGAATTTATTTGAAAAATTATATTTTTTTACTTTTTAAAATAATTTAAAATGACATAATTTTTTTTTTATCAAATCGTGTATTCTATGAAAATAAAAAAGAGGTATTGAAATTTTCAATTTTTAAATTTTCAATTTATGTTTTTTTCTCATCTCAAAAGTTTTAAGATTAAAACTAAAAAGTAAACAAAAAAAATCAAATATCATCATAAGAGGCGGTATTTGTATTCATTAACTTTTAATTATTAATTGTCTATCAAATCCCTTCAAGTCCTATCTAATCTATTTTATTAATGAAATCCCAAATTTCCAATAAGCTGGATTTTAAGGAATTTGTAAAATGATTAATCCAATAAGCTAAAATTTTAATTAATTTATACAAATGATTATTCTAATGAGCTGAGATTTGAAAGAATTTGTACAATTTTCAAATCTAATAAGGGAGGATTCAAAAAAAAAAAAAAAAGATCTCTCAAATCATTAATCCAATAAATCCATCTTAAGTAATTTATGATTTTATCTCAAGTTTATAAATTGTGACTTTTTCATAATCAGTCATGTTTTGGATATGTATTTGCAGGTTTTTATGCATTCTTTTCTCAAAAAGCGAGAACAAAAAAATCAGAATTACGTATTTACTTGAAAGAACCAGTCTTGGATATGATTGTCTTTCAAAATTTGGATGTAAAGTATTGGAAAGACAACACATCATGGTTCAAAATGCTGTCTTGGATGGTTTATGATGTGTTTTGTATTCCCATAACAATTGTGTCTTCTAAGTCATTTAGTGCAAGAAGTTAAGGTCTTAACAAATAAGGATCCGACTTTTTCCATCAAATGTCCAAGCTCTTATTTGTGTTGGAAATTCACTACATGGCTTTGAAGAAATCAGTAAGTTTACTTGGCTCTGATTTTCGGTTGCATGCTTTTATTGTTGTTTTAGAGTAGTTTTTGATTATTAAATTCATTTACAGTAATCATATGAGGTTGTTGATGTTTTAATGATATGTGAATCCGAGAATAAGCAATATAAAGAAGAAGATGAAGAAGATGATGAGAGTGGAAGAAAAAAGATCCGAACAACTTAGAAGATAAAATTATAGTGATTTTCATCTTGAAAAGTAAGACTTATATGAATTATTAATTTATTGTTCTTTAATTGATATGTAGCTGTTTCTTTGGTCTAAAGAATCTATGTAACATCGTGTTACTGTCATCTATAAATGAAAGATCTCAAGCTAACTCTATCTCTATTATAGTTTGAGTTTAGGAGTATAATTATAATTATGACAATATTTTGGTATTTATAAATGAATGAGTTTTCTGTTTGGATAACGAGAAAAAATCTTTTTTCTTTCGCAGTAATTACGTTAAATTTCGTATTTAAATTTGTAATCTTAAATATGAAAATAGAATTTAAATTAGGTGATATCAGTAATTTTGAAAATGGTTTTATATAGACATGTTGATAATCTCATTAATCATGATCCAAAACAAGTTTGATGTGATTTCATTGAGCATTAATATTCACAATATAAAAATGCCCATTCATCCAAATAGTTCATTTAGACGTGGACAATCTATTTTACATCCCTAGAGAATACGAACACTGTTATAGGAAAAGAGACATTTAAAATAGTAATGGGCCTCAAACATGGGCCAGTATGATGAGAAGTTGGGCCACGTCTAAATATAAACCTGCGAAGAAAGAAACGAGTTTTCATTTTCTATGCTTCCGCCGCGGCTGATACGATGTCGGCGACACTCCGACGTCTCATCCTCCACTCCTCCGTAAAACGCACCGGAAACTTAACTCCGTCGTACCTATCAGCATCTTTCTCCTCCGTCTCATCCTCCGAATCACAACCCCCACCTTCCCGGATTCGAACCAGGACACCACTCGAATCTCAATTCGAATCTTGGATCAAGAACCTAAAACCAGGCTTCACAAACTCCGACGTAGTAACAGCGTTACGATCCCAAACCGACCCGGATCTCTCCTACGACATATTCCGTTGGACAGCTCAGCAAAGAGGATACAAACACAACCACGAAGCTTACCACACTATGATCAAACAAGCAATCAACGGAAAACGTAACAAGTTCGCCGAGACACTGATCGACGAAGTAGTCGCCGGAGCTTGCGAGATGAGCGTTCCTCTTTACAACACAATCATAAGATTCTGTTGTGGTCGTACGTTCCTTTTCAACAAAGCTTTCGATGTATACAACAAGATGCTTCGTTCAGACACGTCAAGACCTGATCTTGAAACGTATACTTTGCTGTTCAGCTCGTTGCTGAAACGTTTCAACAAGTTGAATGTTTGTTATGTGTATCTTCACGCTGTTAGGTCGCTTACTAAGCAGATGAAAGCTAGTGGGGTGATTCCAGATACGTATGTGTTGAACATGATAATTAAAGCTTATGCGAAATGTCTTGAGGTTGATGAAGCTGTGAGAGTGTTTCGTGAGATGGGTTTGTATGGGTCTGAGGCGAATGCTTATACGTATGGGTATTTGACGAAAGGGCTTTGTGAGAAAGGAAGGGTTGAAGAGGGTTTTGGGTTTTATAAGGAGATGAAGAGTAGAGGGATGGTTCCGAGTGGGAGTTGTTATATGGTTTTGATTTGTAGTCTTGCAATGGAAAGGAGGTTGGAGGAAGCTGTTGAGGTTGTGTTTGATATGTTGGCGAATTCTTTGTCTCCTGATATGTTGACTTATAATACGGTTTTGGCGGAGTTGTGTAGAGAAGGTAGAGGGAATGAAGCTCTTGAGCTGGTTGAGGAATGGAAGAAAATTGATCCGGTGATGGGTGAGAGGAATTACAGAACGTTGATGGATGAGGTGTATTTTTTGAACAAGGGATGATGATTCTGTTCTGTTTTGTCTGAAAAGCAGTCGTTCTACTAAAAGGGTATAAAAGATGGGTCTTTTTCGGTTGAAAGTCTGTGTTTTGCGCTCAGTTGATGAACTCTAGATCTCAGAGAATATCCAAATGATACGGGTTATGATCAAGTTTTGATCTTCGAGATTCTGTGTTCATTAGCTTTGTATGTTCTAAGCCACACATGAGTTTTGTTTGTTCTAGGTCACATGATATCAAGTTTAGATCTTCAAGATTCTGTGTTGAAGCATAGTGGTTGGAAGACTGAAGACTCGAGCCATAGGTGTAGAGATACTCTGTTGTTTCTATTGAGTATTCTATTGAGTTAAGGATTCAAGATCATGTTCTCAAAATGATGTGTAAGTGAGGTCTTATGATGACCATAATATTTATGACTCTTTCTCTTTAAGGATATCGATGGTTTATTTACTGATATTCCTTGCAAAGCAAAACGGTATGTATATATAATAGGTATGAGAAGGCTTGTGGAGAGCTCACGCTTTCTAACTCTTAATTTTCCATAAAAGGCGTGAGCTCTCCACAAGCCTTCTCATAGACCAAAGTTTACTACCTCGTAAGAATTATATACCATGGCTTCTAACCTTGAGCTTTCCGAGAGAAGCAGCTCAAGGCATCAGAAAATCCGTCCAATAGAAGAGAAGGAGGAAGTGGACTACATGCTGAGAGCACAGTGGCTAAGAGCTGCCTTGCTTGGAGCCAGCGATGGTCTGGTCACAGTCGCATCGCTTATGATGGGTGTTGGTTCTATCAAAGAAGAAGTGAAAGCAATGTTGCTTGTTGGTGTAGCCGGCCTTGTAGCCGGTGCGTGCAGTATGGCCATTGGAGAGTTTGTGTCTGTGTGCACACAGAGAGATATTGAAACCGCGGAGATGAAGAGAGCTATTGAGACTAATACATCATTATCAGCAATCGACGAACAAGAGGAGGTATCTAAGCTCTAAACCTTACTCACGTAAAGGAAAAAAACATTTTTACGTATTTTCCGAATGCCAATATATGTATATAGCTAATAATAAGTAAACTAAATGGCATGAGGAGAAGAAAGAACGGCTACCAAATCCGGTACAAGCAGCTATAGCATCAGGGTCAGCGTTTGCAGTGGGAGCAGCAATGCCGCTTCTTGCAGCTGTATTCATAGATAATAAGGTAAGATTGGCGGTGGTAGCAATTGTGGCGACCCTGGCATTGTTGGTGTTTGGAGTGACCGGTGCGGTCTTGGGAAAGACAAGTGTGGTTAAGTCAAGCGTTAGGGTGGTGATTGGTGGCTGGATGGCTATGGCTCTTACCTTTGGTCTTACCAAGGTCATTGGCTCCGCAGCCATGCAAATGTAAACGCTCTTTCGGCGACCTTCTTGTTTTCTTGCATCTCAATTAGTGTTTCCTTATGTTTGTATCATATTATCATCACACTATCACACATCCCAACAAACACCAAAAAATGGTTAAATAAAATGGTTTTGATAACCTTCTTTCATTGAGTTTACCGTTCCCGTACTTATTTGTAAAAGTGAAAATGGCTTGACATTAGGAAAAAAGTTTCTATTAAGTGTACTCATTTAAGCAACAACTCTTTAAACATTACCCAAACGCAACTATAACACCTGGTGAGAAAAGAGTGTTGTTTCTTAAATATGTTGTTTAAGTACTAGCATAGCTAATCTCGAGATTAGTGTAAGACTTAGGTTCCAAATGGTGAATCTTGATACTGTTCAAGACGGCTCACAAGTCACACCTTTGGAAACAATTATTTACGCCTCGCCACAATGTGAAAAGTATTTGCAAGCAACATTGTTAATCTTTTAAGACAAAATAATACCATAACTTATGAATGTCCTTTCCGATAAAATTACAAAGCTCTGTAATTTCTCATCTTTCATGCAGCTCACAAAATTCTTTGTGAATCTGTTTGGATTGATCCTATTTTAGTTTGTTTACTTATGTATATATATACTATATTATAAGCTTTTATATCACATGTGTTCGTCCAATGAAAACAAAACCATATAGATTCATAAACTAAAAAGGCACAAAGTGAATGAGTCTCTCCGGTCACACATTATCCGTGTATACTCCACACCGCTTGAAACACGTGAATCAGGTGGCAAGAAACGTGTGGGCTTAATGGGCTATATTTTAACGGCCCATAACAATCTCACTTACATCTTCGTCAACATGACTTAACTCTGAAACAGAATCTTTACTGTATAAGAATCAGTGACTGAGAGAGAGAGAGAGATCAGAGATCGAAGAGAGACGACGATGAGCCCTGCATCCGCCATGAAAGCCGCTGGAGTTTTCCTTCTCCTTGCCGTTCTATCATCAGGTTAAACAATCTATTCTTCTCACACATTTGATTGAACAGATCTTGTGCCATCGATCTGAATCTCCATTTGATTTTGTGATGATGATCTTTAGCCTATGCGAAGAAGTCAGCTGATGTGACAGAGCTTCAGATTGGTGTCAAGGTATATTGCGAAAATACTCTCCATCGAAGCGAAAATTGAAATTCGATCTCAGTTTTGCTTTGATTAGAATGAAAATAGATAGATACTTAGGGTTTTTAATCTTGATTTGTCTTTGTTAATCAGGAATGTGTAATTGCAGAAGAAATTTCGATTTGTGACAATTTGCTTTCGTTTGTTTTTGCAATTTACAGTTTAAGCCCAAGGTATGTGATGTTCAGGCTCACAAAGGGGATAAGATCAAGGTTCACTATAGGGTAAGTAAGAAGCTTCTACTAGTTGTGTATAACTCTAGGTTGTTGTTACGGTTGTGAAATCATGGAGAGACATCACTGATGTGTTATAAATTTAGTATTTTTTTAGTAAAAACGTTTGATTTTGGATAAGCGTAGAGGAACAAACAAAGATGATGAATCTGATGTACACTACGGTTTTAGGAGTCCAACTTCTTGTACATTTTCACCATTAGGTTCCAGAGAGTCCAACTTCTTCCCATTAGACTTAACCACAGGTTCAAAAGCCATCATCCCATTAGAAACCCTAAATAGAGTTGGCTAACTTCAAACGTTTCTTCTCATCACCTTCCAAAAAAGATTCAACGCCCCAAAGATTTACTTTCTTGATATACTTTTTCTTCGAAGACTTAATCTTGTCAAGAAACTGGTTCTTGCTAACCTCAAAGTTCGTAAAACCTGTCCAAATCTTCTTTTGGACTCTTCCCACTATCATACCTTGTAAAAGAGAGATCTCGTCTTTTGCGAATCTTCGATAATCTTCATGGACCCTTTAGTATTTTTAGTAAAAATGTTGATTTTGGATAGCTTTGAGGAAGAAACAAAGATTATCTACAGTCTACCCAATGGATTTAGCGATTGTAACACAGCTTTTTCTCCTTCATGCAGGGAATGTTAACTGATGAAACTGTGTTTGATTCAAGTTTTGAGAGGGGTGACCCTATTGAGTTTGAGCTCGGAACTGGTCAAGTCATTCCAGGTGTGTTTGGAAACCATCTGTTGTGCCTTTTTATTGTTACAAAGGTTGAATGTAATGCAAGAAATTCAATATGTTTCAGGATGGGACCAGGGTCTACTTGGAGCTTGTGTAGGTGAGAAGAGAAAGCTGAAAATACCATCTAAACTTGGCTATGGTGATAACGGCTCACCACCAAAGATCCCTGGTATGTTATAATATGTTCCATCTTCGTATCTAATGATGAGTTTAGAGAGAACAGTTGAGACAAAAAAAAATGCGGCACAGTTTAAACTATAGATCAACAATTATGTGTAACGTAAGTGCATCAGTATTAGAGATAGGGAAGTCAGATACGGAGAGATTTGGGTTTTGTGTAAATTTTCTACTCCTATCTCCGTTTCTTAAGAAGGCGACATTGCAATTGAGATTCGATGTTCCATGTAATGACTTGTGTATGATATGGTTTTAAGTTTTAACTTCTAGTAGCTTATTAAGGTTTTTGAATCTTCAGAGAAAAGAAAAGTATTGAAATGAATAACGTGGTGAATGTGTGGTGACTTTGCAGGTGGAGCGACACTTATATTCGACACGGAGATGGTTGCTGTGAACGGTGTAACATCTAGCGAAGGAAAAACGAAGAATGAGCTTTGAATACACCATCTTCTTCTTATTTTCCTTTTCTCGTTTAATATGAAACATTTTAGTCGCTCTTGGATATCAAACATGCCTAGAATCATTTACATTGCCAGTTGAAGACAATAATTTTGGTTTTTTTTACATAATAACATTGGTTATGCTGGTTGTTTGAAAAATGACAACTTGACTCGGTTTTTTCGCCTACCAGGGATGGAAGATGAGAAAACAATGCCTAAAATTTTCATAGATAAACAAAAACAAAGAGAGCAAGATTTGATAATATTGCTGCTTATGGAGGTTTGAAAATGACCACTTTGCTCGGTTTATTAGCCTATTAATTTTGGGTTAATGAATTACGAGAACGGTTAAAAACAAATTTTTAATGAATTTCAAGTTTGTAAAATATGTTTTGGTTCATTATACTAATGAATTTCAAGTCTGTCTGTAATAATATGCTTTTTTCTAGCATCATTTAATATTTTTTTTTGTTTGTATGTCAATATATAAATTCTTTAATAATTTTGTTTGTTTGTATATAAATATGATTCTCTTTCTATCATGATCTCATTCATTCTTATCTCACTTTTCCTAAGTCATCTCACGTTTTAAAAATAAATTCCGGTGATTGATTTTGTGAACTGCAAAGTTGTGGAATTTAAAATACAAAACCTTTTATAAAACTACAATTGGCGCTAAAAAAAAGCTTTAAAATAGCAGTATAATGTGTTATGTCCCATGATTCCTCCACGTAGTTGGCTATCTTTTATTCATATGATTCACTTCACCTTTCTCAAAGTCAAGGAGTACCCTGAAGATAAATCTACCGTATAATCAGTGACGGAGAGAGAGAGATCGAAGAACATGACCTCTGCATCAGCCATGAAACCTGCTGGAGTTTTCGTTCTGCTTGCGATTCTAACATTGGGTAATTCATGTTTTCTTTTAGTGTTTTCTGTATCATTCTCTATATAACTAAATCATTTTTGCGTTATTTGTTGTTTCTCGTTGATGGTGATGATGATCTTCAGCTTATGCGGAGGAGTCAGCTGATGTGACAGAGTTGCAGATTGATGTCAAGGTATGCAAAAACGATCTTTCACATCTCTTGATCCGAACATTAATTTTTTTTCTTACACTATAGCATGGAAGCATTTGGTTGACTGGTTTCCAATATTCATTTGTTCCTTTTGACAGTACAAACCTCAGAAATGCGATCTTCAGGCTCACAATGGGGACACTATCAAGGTCCATTATCAGGTACGCTTTAATATCAAAACTTATTTCATACTAGTTGTAAAACGCACGTTGGGAAGGTTCTTTCTTGATTGAGAGAAAAAAAATACTTCTTTGAGGAGTTTTCTTGATATTAAAAATGTTGATATTGATTAAGCTCTAATTAGAAACAAAGCTAATGAACTGATCGAAATTTTTGTTTTAATTTTTGGTGATTCACGTCGTCCTCTCCTTCCTGCAGGGAAAATTAACAGATGGAACTGTCTTTGATTCAAGTTATAAAAGGGGTAAACCTATTGAGTTTGAGCTTGGAATTGGTCGAGTCATCAATGGTGTGTTACAATTGCATCGAAGCAACGCCTTTTTATCTTCTTTATTGTTACTTTTTTTTAATTGTTTACAATTGCAGGATGGGAACAGGGTTTACTGGGATCATGTGTAGGTGAGAAGAGAGAGTTGACAATCCCATCCAAACTTGGTTATGGTGATAAAGGCGCACCACCAAGAATCCCGGGTAACTTACGCGTTATGGCTTTACATAAGTTATGGTTTATATACTCATCTGTATGACCAACCAAAGAATAAGGCTTCATATTTTAAACTGTAAATCAACAATACATGCATACCAAAGAATAACGCTTCATACTTTGAACTATAACTCAACACAATCCATGCATACCACAAGTGCATCACAACCTACAAATAGGGAATCAGATAATGAGTTGTTGGGTTGTTTCCAGTGGTACACTTTCTTTTTCTTTCTTAAGAAGACTTTATTGCAACTGAGACTCAATGTTCCATGAATGAGTTGAACATGATTTTATACTATAGTAAGCTTATTTGAGCTTTTGACAATGGGTTTGAATAGTATGTAACATTTTCACATTTTAACCACGGGATTCCACAGAATGCATACCATTCGCAGTAATAAGTATGGAACGATAACAACTATAACTTAAATTTATTGTTCAATTCATTCTGCATATTTTAAATTTATAACTAGTTTAGAAAAATGTGACTATCTAATAGATAATAGTTTTTTTGGCGTTTTAAGTTAATTCTGTTATATATCTTACTATGCAATTATTTCGTTATTCTACTACTCAGTTAACTACCAGTCAAGGCCAAAATGAAATGAATGTGTGGCGAATTGCAGGTGGGGCCACACTGATATTTGACACCGAGCTTGTCGCTGTGAATGGGGAAACATCAAGCGAAAGAAAAACAAAAGAGGAGCTTTGATTGCACCATGTTCTTAGTGTCCTGTCATTTTTCTCATTTAAATTGAAACCATTGTCTGATGATCAGGGCGGCATTGGATTGATCAAACTTTTCGTTATTTCTGTTCAATAAACACTGTACATAAATCAATGGAATTTGCAATTCTTTCAAATTTCTCTAGAGTAATACTTTTACACTAGAACTTCTATAAGTTAATACTTGCTAAATTCCTCTAGGATTCGTGGATATAAACAAGTGTTATTCGTGGGAGATAATAAGAAACTTGCTGATTTCATTGTCGAACGTCATATAAACTTTCAAGTTCATAACTGGATGTGCGACATCGAGCTATGGAAACAAAAATTTGTTTCTCCAAAAGTTTCTCTGGACATCACTAAGGAATAACCAAGCTGCCGATCACTTAGCAAAGGATACTCATTATCAGGGCCGGCTCAACATATTTATGGGTCTTTGAGCAATTTTTTTTTTCTAAAAAGTTTAATATTTTTTTAAAGGATTTTACTATTTTATTTTTCAAATTCTTTTACAAATAATAATTTTTAGATGAAAATGTAAACATATATATACAAAAAAAATTTGGACCCCCTTTAATCTAATTTTTCTAAAAATATTTCATTTTCAATATATAAAATATATATTTACAAAAAAATGAAACCCTAAAATAGTTAAAAATAAGGGAATATAGTTTTGGGACCTGGAGCGGTCGCACCTATTGTCCCCCTTCTGAACCGGCCCTGCTTATGATGTTCAATCATTTGCCTCTTTGTTCTATCTTCCCCACTTCAGTTCTACAAAAAATCCTCCTACTAGTGAAAATAATCGTTAAAAAAAATTAAAATTAGTTAGATTTAGCAATTCCTCCTTTAACCAAAATTTGTTGGGCCCGATACATTTTTCACCAACTTAATAAAGTCAATAGTTAATAAAGCCCAGAACACATAGGTGACGTAATCAAGACATGTCATCAAACTACCCAATAAAAGAAAAAAAAAAAACATAAACGGCGTCACAGGTGAACCCAACATCTGTTTAAAAAACTTATATGGAATAATCTCTCAGTCAGTTAACACCGTCATCTTCTCCTCTTTTCTCTCTCGAATAAAAAAATTATCCATCTAAAGGAAAGGAGAACGGAAGTCTCTAGAAACCCTTTCTTCGCCCAAAAACCTTAATATAAAATCTCACTTTAACCACTCTCAAAACTATTCTCTTATTCTCTGTCTTTTAAATCGAGATGGAAGATTTCGAGATGCCTCCGGTGGGTGGAATGAACGACGAGGAGATGGATTTCGGCGACGACGCCACGTTTCTCAAAGTCGGAGAAGAGAAAGAGATCCAGCAAGGATTGAAGAAGAAGCTTCTTAAGGAAGGCGAAGGTTTCGAAACTCCTGAAAACGGCGATGAAGTTGAAGGTAATTATCAATCAATCATCGATTCATCGATTTCCGATTTCGATTCTTTTCGATTTTGACGAATCTATCCTTTTCGTCTTCAGTGCACTACACTGGTACATTGCTTGATGGAACGAAGTTTGATTCTAGCCGCGATAGAAGCACTCCTTTCAAATTCACTCTTGGTCAAGGTGAGTCTGTTTTGAATCTATTCGATTGTTTCTCTTAGATGATAGCTATAGGTTAGTGTTTATCAATGTTTAAGCTGAGTAATATGTTTAGTGAATTGAATCTCTTAGTTAGTTATCTTTGAGACCATTGTTTAACTTAGATTATAGTTATCAATGTGTTAGGGTTTATCAGCTGAGTAATCTGGAGAACTTACTTGAAAACGAAGCTCTTTGCTATTTTGAGTTGAGATGCCATTGTTGTTCCAAATCGAGTATCAATGTGTTAGTCAGTGTTTATCTGCTAAGTAATCTAGAGAACTAATTTGAAAACGAAGCTCTTTGGATATATTGAGTTGAGATGACATTGTTGGAGTACCAATGCTCCGAATCGTGTATCAGTGTGTTAGCGTTTATCAGCTGGGTAATCTAGATATTAATTTGAAATTGAGGCTCTCTTGTATACTGAGTTGAGATGACATTGTTGTTGTAAATCGAGTACCAATGCTCAAAATCGAGAGTTCTGTGAATTGAGTTGAGATGCCATTGTTTGGCTTATACTTTTTTTTTGTCCGTTTTGCTGGAAATGTGTTTGCAGGTCAGGTTATTAAAGGATGGGATATTGGTATCAAGACAATGAAGAAAGGTGAAAACGCTGTATTCACTATCCCTTCGGAGCTGGCGTATGGGGAATCTGGTTCGCCGCCAACGATCCCTGCGAATGCCACGCTTCAGTTTGATGTGGAGTTGCTTTCTTGGTCTAGTGTGAAGGATATATGCAAAGATGGTGGTGTGTTTAAGAAGATTCTTGCTGCGGGAGAGAAGTGGGAAACTCCCAAGGATCTAGATGAAGTTTTTGGTGTGTTTCTTACTTTCTTTTTGACTTACTTTTGAGAGATTTTTATGTGTTTTGATTTCTCTAACGGTTTTTTTGGTTTATTCAGTTAAGTACGAGGCTAAGCTTGAAGATGGTACGGTTGTTGGGAAATCTGAGGGCGTAGAGTTCACTGTTCAAGACGGTTAGTGCTATGACTTCTTCTGAGAAATGATGGTCATGTCAGATAGTCTATAGTCGTTCTCTTACGTTCTTTGTGATCTATGTCATTGATAGGTTATTTCTGTCCTGCACTTGCTAAGGCTGTGAAAACAATGAAGAAGGCAGAGAAAGTCCTTCTGACAGTTAAACCACAATGTAAGACAAGTTTGCTTTTGTTTTTGTGTTTTTTATTGATCTTGGTATGGAGTTCACAGCACCTCTTACTCCAACTTTCTTACAAATGAGACAGATGGTTTTGGGGAGAAGGGCAAGCCAGCCTCTGGTGGTGAAGGTGCAGTTCCCCCAAATGCGACGCTTGAGATCACTCTGGAGTTAGTTTCATGGAAAGTAGTTTCAGAAGTGACTGATGATAACAAGGTTGTCAAGAAGATCTTGAAGGAAGGGGAAGGTTATGAGCGTCCTAACGAGGGGTCGGTAGTGAAAGGTTTGTATTTCGGATTTCAGTGCATTCATTAACCCTTCTCCAAAAACGTTTCTTACATGTCTTTTTATTTGTTCCTTTATGGCAGTGAAATTGATAGGGAAACTTCAAGATGGTACTGTGTTTCTGAAGAAAGGTCACGGTGAAGGCGAGGAACCCTTTGAGTTCAAAACAGATGAAGGTAACTACACATTTCTGCAAATTTCCGTGAAACTTCCGGTGGGATGTTCCGGACTTAATCGTTGTAATTGTTTTTGCTGGATGCTTAAACAGAGCAAGTGATCGATGGACTTGATAGAGCTGTGATGAAGATGAAGAAGGGTGAAGTGGCATTGGTGACCATAGAACCAGAATACGCTTTTGGTTCAACAGAGTCAAAACAGGAATTAGCTGTGGTGCCGCCTAACTCAACCATCTATTACGAGGTTGACCTTGTGTCCTTCGACAAGGTCAGTGCAGTTTTAGATGTTTACAATTCAGCCAATAAAAGAAGTATAGTTGTCCAAAACTTGTTTCTCACTGATCTCTTAGGAAAAGGAATCGTGGGACATGAACACTGAGGAGAAGATAGAAGCTGCTGGTAAGAAGAAGGAAGAAGGAAATTTGAAGTTTAAAGCGGGCAAATATGCCCTCGCGTCCAAGAGATACGAGAAGGTATAAAAACTTCTCGCTTGTATATGAGTTGTTACGTTGAACATCTCTCACATAGTTCAGTTTCTTCTCAGGCTGTCAAATTCATTGAATACGACTCATCCTTCAGTGAGGAAGAGAAGAAGAAAGCAAAAGCATTGAAAGTAGCGTGCAATCTGAACGATGCAGCCTGCAAACTTAAGTTGAAAGAATACAAGCAGGCTGAAAAGCTATGCACAAAGGTAAAACTAATTTGGTGGTTACGATTACATAATACTTTCTTTTTAAAATTCAAAGCACCAATGTGAAGCACCAATGATATGTTATTAGGTATTAGAACTGGAAAGCACCAATGTGAAGGCTCTATACAGGAGAGCGCAAGCTTACATGGAGTTAGCTGATTTGGACTTGGCTGAGTTTGATGTCAAGAAGGCCCTTGAAATTGATCCCAACAACAGGTTTGTCTTCTTCATATGCTAAAGTGAACTTTATCTTAAGAAGATAGATATAAGAGATTGTGTCTAGTGAAATTTAAATGTTGCTTTTAATTGAATAACAGGGAAGTGAAGCTGGAGCAGAGACGGTTGAAGGAGAAAATGAAGGAATTTAACAAAAAGGAGGCCAAATTTTACGGAAACATGTTTGCGAAACTAACTGTAAGCATCTCTAATTTTTCATTTTTTGGGGAGATTTTACGCATAACTGGGATTATATTGAATTATAACCAAATCTTTTTGTTGTTGTTGGGGAATGTGCAGAAGTAAGTGATGCAGCAGCATCATAGCATCATATCATCATGGCGGGATAAGAATATTTTACTTGCCTTTGGATGTTGTTTCTCTTTTCTCTATTATCATTTCCTAATTTCCATTTTAACTTGTGTTTTTAGATAAACTTTCAAGGCATTGTTGTTCTTCATTAAATGTTAGCTTTTGGCAAATCTATTATATAATGGTAGACTTTCCTCTTTATATTATCCAATTTCCAATTTTTATTTAAGAAAACGCAGGGAAAATGGAGTGTAGTTACGTATAAACTTTTACGGTTTAGACCACAGAAAAATGTTTGGTTTTAATTACCTAGCTAGAGTTTGACCCGCGCTGTGCCCGGGTTTAATTTTTCGTTTATAGTTTTAATGCTGACAAATTGTCTAAAAGATATATAATTGAAAATTTATGTTTTAAAAAAAACAATTGTTTTTAGTTTGCTGTTCTTAAATATGGGTCACTCTAAACTAATAATTTCAAATTCTCAAAATTTATCCAGACTAAATTCATCTGGATCACATAATCTGTTTATATTATATGAAAAATTGCTAAAATTATGTTATTTTGTTGGAAAGTTATTAAACTAGTGTATATGTTTGTAAATTATTAGAATAGTATTTTGTATTTATTTTACTTTTATTTCATTTATAAATAAAAATCATAATAACGAAAATGCCATTAATGAATTTTATTACGTAGGCAAAAAAATCCGCGAAATAAGTCTACCAATTTTTCAATAAGTCTACCACTTCTTTGATGATAGACTTATTTGTAATCGGTAGACTTATTTGAAGTTGGTAGACTTATTATTCAGTCGGTAGATTTATTTCGAAAACGATAGAATTGTTTTGATAAACTTATTTTTCTGTTATGATAGATTTATTTCAATATGATGATAGATTTATTTTGAAATATAGATTTATCAGCCGAGTGTCAGATTTATTCATTTGAATGATAGACTTATTTGTATTTGATGATAGACTTAATATAGAGTGATAAACTTATTGTCAATGGTAATAGACTTATTTTAATACGTAGATATGGTAGATTTATTTTATTGATGGTAGACTTTTATACGTACGTATGTTATGGTAGATATATTTTAAGTGATGATAGACTTGTTGTTACGTGATAGACTTATTTGTCATTGTGATAGATTTATGTAATCTTTCAAATTTTAAGAAAACTGGTAGACTTATACAAAACCGATAGATTTATTAATCAGCGATAGACTTATTAATCACTGATAGACTTATGCTGCAAATATTTGATAATGATGGTAGATTTTTGACTTTAGAGAAGGTGAAAATACGGTTTTGTCCTCCCATTAATTCATCTTCTTCGTCGATAAAACTAGGTTATAACTGATTTTAATAATTATGTTATGGTAAACTTAATTTAGTTTCTTATGTTATGATAGATTGATTGATAGTGTTATGATAGATTTATTTTATATTTAATATTCAGCTTTGGTTAATAAAAAAATGTTTGGAAGTTAAGACATTAGAGTGTGTAAGAGATATATGGTTTTTTGTAAACCAAATAATTTTATGTTTGTTTATTTTAGTCCTTTGTTTTTAAGATTTTTTTTATTTTTTGTTACTATGACTAATTGATTTTTTATTGATAAGAATATTTGATATTGTGATAAACATTTTTAGTTAAGGTAACAACATTAACAACATTAATCTGTTTTCTTCCTTCAATTTCTTAATCTTCTTTATGATTATATATTACATTCACTATTAACACTAAGGTTAATCTGTTTTTTTCCTTTCTATTCTTAATCTGCTTTATGATCATATATTACATTTACTTTTAAGTTTCATACTATACATAAGATGCATGACAACTAAACATCAATAAGTCTATCATTATTTGAGAATAAATGTACCATCATATAACAAATAAATCTGTCATCACTTTCAAATTTATCTCCGAGATGAACAATTACAATATGAAACCACAAAATCATAAATCTATCATCAAATATACAACCATTAATAAATCTACCATCACTTTCAAATAAGTCTACCATCAAACACATTGTGATTATTTTCATTAATGGCATAATGGTAATTTCTTTCATCTTCTTTCTTCTAGGGTTTTCAATATGCAATTTTTCCTCCAGCCGCAACCGTCTATTATCACATAATAAGTCTACCATCAAAACCCAAAATAAGTCTACCATCAAATACTAAAATAAGTCTACCATCAAACATAAAATAAGTCTACTATCAAACAAATTGTAATTTTATTTATTAATTGCATAATGGTAATTTCTTTCATCTTATTCGTTCTACGGTTTTCGACCTGCAATTTTTCCTCTAGCCGCCACCGTCTATTATCACATAATAAGTCTACCATCAAAAACCAAAACAAGTCTATCATCAAACACAAAATAAATCTACCATCAAACATAAAATAAGTCTACCATCAAACATATTGTGATTTTTTTCATTAATGGCATAATGGTAATTTCTTTCATCTTCTTCGTTCTAGGGTTTTCGACCTGCAATTTTTCCTTCAGCCGCCATCGCCTGTTAGCACATAATAAGTCTATCATAAAAAAGCAAAATAAGTCTACCATCAAACACAAAATAAATCTATCATCAAACA
>KE153855.1:0-19805 GCA_000411075.1 Sisymbrium irio | reverse complement strand
AATCAAAATCTCTCTCGATAACTAACTTACTTACCCTAAATCTTTTTCGATAGCCGCCGAAAACTACGAAACGAGTTACCAATCCAAAACCCTAGCCGCCGAAACCTGCAAAACAAGTCCGAAAATTAAGTTGAGAGGTGAAGGAAAAGGAGAAGAGGAGAAGAAGAAGAAGAGAGAAGAAGAAGAGAGAAGAAGAAGAGAAGGACGACTCACCTCATCGCCGCCGTCCGTCGAAGTAGAGAAGAGGAGAACGAATCGCAGCCGTTGTCGAGGAGAGAAAAGAAGAAGGAATTGCCGCTGGAGACAGGAGAAGGAGGACTCGCCATCAAGGAAAGATGAGGAGAACAGCCGTCGGAGACTGGAGAAGGAGGATGCCACCGTCAATGAGAGAAGAGAGAAAAATCATTTACGGTTTCAAAATTTCCAAACTAAAAAAAAATGAATTTTGATTCCCAATTTCTTTTTCTTTTTAGATATTATAACATTTTTGATTATTGTTTTGATTTTTTTTTTAATTCGAAAATGGCATAAACGTAATATAAATGAAAACTCAAATTTTATATTTCTTTTCGTACCCTTATCCTATTTCTCAAACTTTTGAAGATTAGTTTAGTAATATATTACAAATTGATACTTTTCTAGTAGTTATCTTTATATTATATAGAGTAAATTATTTATATATAAATAATGATAATAAGGAATCGTGAAAAGTTGTGGACCAAGGTGGTGTAGACAAATTTTGACTCGCAGAGTGTTTTATGTGAAGCAAAAAGAAAGTGAACCTTATCTGATTAGTAAAGATAACATATAGTCGATATTTTTTTCTTCACTACTCATTTTTTACATAAGCAAAGCATTTCTCGCGAAGATTCAGCTTTAACAAATCTGTAAAATGTATCCGTTGAAACAATTTTAAAGTCTCAATCATCTTTGGTTCATGAGCTCGAGAGATGGCTATTAAGGTAAGAATATTATTTTTCAGTTTTGTTTTTCGTTTTAGTTATTTTCTCTCTGAAAAATTGATGAGCCTTGATAATTTCTCAGACATGCAAACAGGAATAAAGAAGAAGTGAAGAAATAATGGCTTAAAACTGGTGCGGCAAAGCTCATCTGAGACAGTGTTTAATTCATTTTCTTCCTCAACAACCCATCGATCCATATCATCGTGCCCATGGATGAGGGAAAGGTCCCCTTCGAGTCTGTGACTTGGCTTGAAGCAGTAAACTTTGGCGAATTCGAAACGGATGACTTCTAAGGGTATTCCATCTTTTATTCACTTTAGTTTGGAGTTTGATCTGAAACAAAGATAATTAATTTTTTGATTGCTTCATATTAAACATGTGAGAGAGGCTTAAAAATCGTAAAGATGTGATGAAGTAAATATTTTGAGAAGGAATAACCAGTTAAAGAAGGATCAAATTTTCAATTAACCCATGCTTTCAGGTAATTTTTCTGTGATTTTTCTTTTGTTTACGATGCTTTGTAAATTATTTTTTCCTTTAATATGTGATACTGTTACATACTGATTAGAAAAAGAATTGGACAGGAACATGAGTGAAAAAATTGTGGATCATAGTGATTTTCTTCGTAAGATAAAGAAGAGATGACTCTGATGCTTTTGTTTTAAAAATCAATATCTACCGTTAGTTTCATTGTGTTTTTTTCTTTATCTTTATGAAAATTTAAAGAATGTTTGAGCCTTCTCTCATCTTGCAGGTTGCCGGAGATTATAAAGCAGAGTTAGTAAGGCGACATAACTACTAAGGCATCTTTATATCACTACCATCCGATCAATAAATACAGAGGTTAGTCTTAAATGGAATTAGGATTTGAAATTGACTTCATATGAATCGTAAATGAGAGAGACACTGTTTAAAACACTTCGTTTAGAAATTTAAGATTGAATCACTTCCTTAGCTCAATGAAAGAATTCTCGCTGTCTGAGAACATGGCTTTATTAGTTTTTTAGTTTAGTGATACTCTGTCAACGTTTGTGAGGCTTGTTGTATTGTTGTTGCCTGAATTTCTTTAATAAACCGATAAAGACATTGGATCCAAGAAATTAAATTAAAAAAAAAAATAGAATATGAAAAGCTTTAAACTTCAACCAAAAACAATATTGTCTAACAGTAAGGAGCAACTTAGAACGAAAATCAATGAGTAAAACTCAATTTGCATATGTAACTTCAGCATTTTCTTCGAGGTTCTGGAAAACCTCTTTGAAAACCACATTCATTGTTTTTCGTTGAGGTTTACCTTCTTTGTCCAGAATCAACATTTTTAAACCCTTTTTTGATGTGACCCTAGAGATTGCCACATAGAGCTGTCCGTGTGAAAACACAGGTCTAGGTAGAAATATCCCAACTTCTGATAGTGATTGTCCTTGGCTCTGGTTGATGGTTATCGCAAAAGCAACAGACAGAGGCAATTGTCTGCGTCTCATTTTGAAAGGCAGTCTAGTATCTGATGGTGTTATCAACAATCTTGGAATGAACACTATGTCACATTCATGTTCGCCTGTTATAACTCTGGCTTCCACCATAAAATCTAGAAGCTGTGTAATCTGCAGTCTTGTGCCATTCATTAACCCCCCTGTAGGATCAATATTTCTGAGCAACATGACAGAACAACCTACCTTCAATCTCAGACTATGGTTTGGCAAACCAGACACCTTAGTGCTGTTTAAGAAATCAGAAGTGAGTGCCTCATTGGTAGCTGCTCTTAAATCTAAAGGATCTAAAGTATCAGAACTTAGATAAATATTTTCTTCACCTGATAGGAAAAAAAATCAAAATATTAGTTAAATAAAAGTTCAAATTAAGTGAATATAAAACAAGAAACAATTTCTTTTACTAACCATCGAGTTTATCCAACATATAAATCATATTGACATCCTCGTTTGTCGGACATAGAATTGCTCTTTCTTGGAAAAACTTTGTTTCTTTATTTTTTAAGGAAGCAGTATCTCCATACACTTCTTTGCTTATCGCTTCCATAGGATTACTCTCATCAGTTATCAAAAACTCATCTGGAATATCGATTAAAGCTTCACCATCATTTGGCTCTTCAATTTTTCCATCACCAACATCTAATATCCAGTCTGAGAAATTCTTGAGATCTTCTGCTTGTTCAACGCTCAGTGAATTAGAGAATAGTCGCATATTCTTCGTGAGTTTAAGTACTTTGCAATGTTCCCAAATATATGATGATATACAATGTCAGTTCTACCAGCTCCATTTATTACAGGGAGCACCTGCCTGAAATCACCTCCAAACATCACAACTTTTCCAGCAAAAGGCTTATTGCTCTTATTCTCAATTATATCAGATAAACTTCTATCCAAAGATTTAAAACATTGCTTGCTCATCATGGGGGCTTCATCCCATATAATGAGAGATGCTCCCTTTACTAATTCAGCAAGATCTGTACCACGAGATAAATTACATGTTGTAAACTCATCAGGATTTATAGGTATGCCAAACCTTGAATGAGCTGTCCTTCCACCTTGTAACAGTAAAGAAGCAATACCACTTGATGCAACATTAAGCACAATATCTCCTCTACATCTAATTGCAGCAGATAGTATTCTCCAGAGGAAAGTTTTGCCAGTACCACCAAATCCATAGACAAAAAATACTCCACCTTTTTTATCTAACACAGCACCAACGATCTCATCATATATTCTTTTCTGTTCATCTGTCATCTTCTGAATATCCCTATCAGGGTGCGATTTCATTTCCTCAAGATTGTAACTTCGTTCATCCAAAATCAAGACATTCGAATCCTTGTTTCGAGCTGGAGATATCTTAGGCATTGATTGAAATAGTGATAGAGAAGACCCATTACGTTTCAGAAGTTTATCTATCTCTTGTAGAGCATAATGCTTCTTGTCATCATCGCTTAATATGAGTCCTGCTAGAAAGAGAAGTGTATACAGAAAAAATAATTAGTAAAGTTCTTAAATAAGGATTAATAGATTAAGATTTAAAATTCAAACCTGGTCTATTAAAATGAAGTCTTCTATTCTACTCAATGTCGTCTGCCAAAAATTCCCAAGTATTTTCCCAAACAACCTCTGGTTTAGATAAACTATCAGAAAGAAGCATACGCATAAATAAGTGACATAATTCGCTTCATGAACCTTCAAAACTTCTTCTGACTATATCATCAATATACTCCTGATCATCTTCTAGTAACCCACGTGCAAAGCATGTCTCTTTGTAGCTTGAGTGAGTCACACCATTGAAAGTTTTGATGTCATCAAAATTGGTAGGACCTCTCACAATGTTTAGCAATACTCGCAGATAATATGCATTCTCCTGTTTACGGGAGCATAGTTGATTCTTCCAACGCTAAATCCTTGTTGTCTTCTTTTAAACGTCTTCTTACTTTTCTCGAAAGTAAAATAGTTTGGAATTTGTGCAAAAGTGAGAGTTCTAGCCAGAGAGTCAACTTTATTCAACTCAAACCATGCCAGAAACATCGTATCTTGGATAAGAGTACGATTGACGACTTCTTTTATTTTGTCTTTGCCTCTGAAATACACATTCTGTTTTCCGGGTAGATGAAACTGTAGTATCTAAACTGGTGTAGATCGATAATGTATTGGATATTTAAAAATTCTCCATACTGCCTCACAGGCTGAAACATATCTTCAAATACATATAGAACACAATATTCAGATCAATTTAAGTTTTATTCAGCTGAATTAAAATGTGAAGTGCATTTATTAAAATATAAAGAACCTACAGTTAAAGAAGTCCTTGATTTCGTTCCTTTTTTTGTGGACCTTTTCTCCAGAATTTTCTGGTTTGTCTAATCCACATTCCTGCGGTGGTTCAACAGCTACTGTGACACGATCTTGTCCTTTATTAATGTACTTAAATAAGTACTTAATAGATCCAGCTTGGTTGCACCATTCCACGTTAATATGAGCACGGTAACGCAGGGACAGTTTCTTGTTATAAGGGATAACAAATCTATTGTCACATTTCAAACCATTCTTCACAACATAATGATCTGATTGTTCACGTCTTATGTAAACTGGAAAGCCTTCTTTATTAACTCTAGTCTTCTCAGCATTTGACTTTGGGTATAATTTTGAACATTTTCCATTTTCCATACATGGTGAGTTCATGTTAGCAGCTCCACATGGTCCATGTATCATCATATCCTTAATGACATCATACAACTCTGGTTCTTCAAAATTTTCAGGAATTTCTGCTGATATGCTTTTGTCAATGTCATCAGTTGTCAGTAATTTGGACTTTGGATGCATAAACAGCAAAATGTGAGTGTGTGGTAGGCCACGTTTTTGAAACTCAATTGTGTACATTTCTGGAAATTTTAAAGGAAAACAGCATTAGGAAAACAACATTAGTACAATATATTGCTGAAATTTTAAAAAGCAAAAAACCTTAGTTATACTCACGTTGGAATCATAGAAAGAGTAAAGGAAAGGGTCGAAAGTAAAACTCACATGAAACTGTCTTTCCCAAAATGTTTTTCTTTGTTAGATCATTCATCAAAGAATCAAGTTTCATCTTAAACATTCTGCAAATAATGTCGGGTCTATCTTCAGCATTTAACCCACACTTCGTTAGATATCTAGTGATTTCAGGCCATTTTGGATTGCATGTGAATGTGATGAAAAGATCTGGAAATCCAAAATGCTTGCAAATAGTCATGGCATCTAAATAATTGTTCTTCATATATCTAGGACCACCAGTGAAAGTAGCTGGTAAGAGAACTTCTCTACCTTGTTCATGCAAATCAGTGATACCAGCGTTTTCTGATTCTTTGATTGAGTCATAAGTGTCTGATCGCAAACTTGACTGATTCATCTTTAGATACTGCAGCCTATTAGATTATATTGTTGTGTAGGCATCCACCAAAAACTGTTGGAATAATCGCCGTGAATAGAGAAGAGTGTGAGCTTCATTCTCTCTTTCCTGAAGACGAAATGCATAAAATTGCCTCATACTAATAGTATCCTTCTTAAGCTTTTTAATAGCTTCAGTGACTCTTTTCTTAATGGCAAGATTGTAACCATCCTCCCTATATACAAATATCAGAGGATATTGTAATGGTAGGTATGAAACATGAATTTCACTGATTCTTTCTAGCTTTCCTGATTGTTGTTGCAGAACAATATCCATTTTATCCATATTATTAAAATCTCCTGGAATCAGTGCAGCAACTTCGGATGCTGTGGGGGTGTTATATGTTCTTCCATCCTTAACACGATCACTAACAATCCTCATATGAAACCTTTCTGCTGGATTCGTATTAAATCTTTCCCTCGCTGATCTAAATTTTCTGACGTATGGATTTACTGCATTTAACATCTGGATCATAGCCTCGATAATCTCTTTCTTCAAGGGTTTATCTTTTTCTGTTGTTGAACACTTTGTTTTCCTTTGCTGAAATTTTGGTTTTTAAAGAGTACAAGTTCGAGGTATATAGAAATATAAGAAACTAATGCATAATTAACTTCACGCAAATGCAAAATACCTCAAAGCATTTGCTCTGTTGTCTGCTTCATTTTCGGTGACAACAATGTAGAGCTGTGAGAATTTTGCATAATTACCTTCAGTTGGTCTTAAACTCCCCATCCGATGGTAATTTTTTCCTTGAAGCTGAAACATTTGTGGTCCCCGACCCTTTTTAACAGATCGATCAACTTTACCACCAAGAGAAGTAAATGAGAAAACCATGTTTAAAGGCCTCAAATTCTTTTGAAAATATTTGCTAAGTTGATCAGTGCCAGTAAGCAATCTTTTGAGGACTTCGGGAGGGTCTTTTAGAAAGGACAATTGCACTTGACCTTGCATACAACATAGTGTAAATGTAGGATTCTGTGATCTTCTATTCTTGTTAATGCGTTCGCCATACCACATTATAGCCGCACAGTCACCACATTTGTAATCAGGATCACCTTCATCTATATATTCTGTATAACACGACATTATTAGTTGTTTTATAACATTTAAAAGTCACTATTTTGTATATTTTATGAACAGGTTAAAACACTTTAACATATTCTTTTCTCTTAGCAACATTACTCTTGGACTTTGTATATTGAAAAGCTTGTTCTAGAAGAGATGGCATCGTTAGAACTTGGGACCGTGACTCGTCCACATCATGAAGGGATGTTTCAGAATCTGTACTGTCTTGGCTACTACAGTCAAATTCTAATTCTTCATTTTCATCCATTGTTCCTGTAATAACATAATTGAGATCTTTTACGGATTAGATTCATATAGTATATCTATAATGTTGACGCAACATATGTTATTAGATCACCTGCTGAGTCAAATATACAAACTTCATTGCTTATGTCTTCTTCTTGGTGTTGGTGTTGATTCTCATTGAAAAGATCATGGTTGATTTCGTGCAGCAGTGTACTTCCTGGTATATCACTTATTTGTGTTGTAGTTAATTCTGAAAAACCTTTCCCAGTTGCTAAAAAAAGGAACAACGATTAGTTAGTCACTAATTTGTTATCTCTAGGTTAATCTCCACTGAATAAATATCATGTCGTGTCTAACTTACATGAAAGAGAGGAATTATTTTGACTCCTTTTAGGCTTTGTAGGAACTTCACCATTTCCTGGGCCACAACCTAGATGGTATGACGAAAAATTATTCTTTTTTGTGAACATGTGCTTTATTGTTTGAACATTATTAGATGTGTACTAATAATAATTTCTCATGGTAGCCTGATGATACAAATATATAGTTTTAGAACTTACCAAGTAGAGATTCCTTTTGTTTGTAGGAGGGTTTAGCGTCTGTCTCTTTGCTGGTGAGGTTGTCTGTGTACTTGAAGAACCAGTTATCTTTGTAACATCAGTAAAAATCCTATTAAATACCGAAGACAATGATACTGATCCTTTGCAATGGTTTGAATCTGATAGCGAATTCATATTTTCTGGACTATCAGCATTAGGAGGTTTCTTCGGTGGGTTTTTTGCACTATCATCATTTCTCCTTCTCATTCTGTTCAGTAGCACGTTTTAGTAAAATCTCTATAGGTAACAATGTAGAATGATAGATTGTTTGTTGGATGTACCATGATCGAGTTGGTCTGTAATTGGTGCAGGGGTTAAGAGAAAAAAATCGTGTGATTGTCTCATTTGAAAACCCGTAAAAAGTAGTTTCATTGAATATCTCTTCAAATCTTTTACAATTTCATTAGAGACATTATCGCACAACTAATTTCAGTTCGTTTAATATATTTTGAGATATTATTAATTACAATATTCTATTACTTCATTTGTATATCAGACGTCAATGTTTTTTAAACAGTTTTTTTTTTCATATATATTAGTTTAATATTAGTTTATAAATGGAGATTGATGTGGCAGTTCTACGGAGTGGTCTCACATTTGATTGGCTTAACGCATAATTCTGAAATTTATTTTTCAACCTCGTTAAGAAAGATTATATTTTAATTCGAACGATGTTTTATTCAAAACCAATGAGTTTCCAAAAGAACAACGGAAATTTCCCAATAGAAAATCTTTAAATGAAGGAGTTTGAAAATAATTAAAATAAACAACAAAATGAAAATGAAAAGAAATAAATTGTGGCTTCTTCATTCATTCTTTTTTTTTCTCCGTAGAAGTCTTCTTTGTAGATTCTCTTTTTGAATCTTCTCCAACTTGATCTGTTTAGTGCATTGTTTTTTAGATGTAGAAGTTAGGTCAGGTAATACATCTTTGCGTTTGGAAATAGGTGTTGGGTATTACTCTGATGATTCTTGACTGTGATTTTCTAGGAGGGAAATCTAGTAATGAAAATAAAAATTATTATAATATGCATCATAGGAGGAACTAGTTTATAACAATTTACACAAGTATATTAGTTGTATGTAAACTTCTTATTTCGTCACCACAAACGGTTGATGATAATGGATTAATTTGAGTATCATGTATAAATAAACCAACAGCTTTTAATTTGTAAGGGAATTGAACATTTTCACGATTTAACACACAAAATTTTAGATGTAGAAAGTTTTTTTTTTTGGGTAAGAGATATAAAAATCACAATTGTTTAAATTTCTTATTACCAGTAAAACCAATGTTAAAAATTTATATAAATTCGTTATTATTATTAATTACTATTAGTAAACAAGATTTGTACCTGTGCGTCAGTGCACAAGATAATTTTTCTATTTCAATTAATTAATTTTTTACTATAAATAGTGAAAATGGCTATATTGGTAATTTATTTTTGTTGATCTAACATATTTTTAACTTTTTATAAAATAAAATCTATTGATATATTAAACTTATTTATGTGTTAGTATTACTATACTTAAAATTATTTATATTATTATAATTACATCATTTTGAAAGTTATAATATTTTAATAATTTTTAATTTATCTTGTATTAATAATTTTTATTTTATGATTAAAATAGATGAGTTAATTATTAAAAATTTTTGAAATAATTTAAATAATTTAGATATTTAATGACAAAATATTAAAAAATCTGTAGTTATAAAAACAATGATACTAACCTATTTTACTATATAATTGAGTAATATATATATATATGTATATATTGACTGTTTTTTTTAATTTTTCATGTTAAAAATAATATCGATCTAATTCCTATTTTACTATATAATTGAGTAATATATATATGTATATATTGACTGTTTTAGTTTTTCCATTTTTATGTTAAAAATAATATCGATCTAATTTTTTTTTTTTTAAAATTAATGTTTATAATATACATTTAAAAAATTGAAAGTTTATTTATATCAATATTAAATTTTTTATATAATTTTTATTATATTTTATTTGAAATATGTGAAAACTAAATTTATTTATGTTTTTGTGTATATTTACCAAAAATTGATTTTATGGTTTATTAAAAATAATTGATTTTTTTTCTGTTAGTTACATTTATTATACATAGCAAAAAATTGGTTTTATGGTTTATTAAAAATGATTGATTATTTTTTGTTAATTATTTAATTGAATTAAATAATTAAATGAGTTTATTTTTGTACTTTAGTTTTTTATTAATAAAGAAACTGGGCCGTATTATTAATTATATTTTTATTTTTCGTTTTTAATTAACTAAGATGGTGGGATCCATTATTTGTAGTTTCTTTTTAATTAATTAAATAAGTATAGTCCATTTTATGTTATGATAACAATATTCTTTTTGAAAAAAATGAAAAACCGCTAAAATACAACGATATATATTGTAAATCACACATCAAATAAAAATTATTTTCAAAAATATATCCTCAATTAATAGTATAGATGTGTGATTACTATTAATGTGCATGGTTTATTTTCCTTTGGATAAAATCTAACCCCATTCTAGTAAGTGTTTTTTTGGTTGATATATTCTAATATTTTTTGCTACTTTTTAACCACATTATAATTCGATTTTATGTTTATTCCATAGACTTCCACATGTCTACTAGAATTTTGATATTGGTGAAATACTTTCTAAAATTTTGATATTTGTCTCTGTTTTATCTCTCATCTATCTTATACAATATTTTAAAATTTTCTTTAAAAATATAATTATGGCATGAAAGAAAGTATCGATAATCTATTTTATCACATAATTAAAAGAGATCTGTTAAATATAATATTTGAGATGATTTTACTTTTAATGAGATTTGGATGATTCTTAGTGATTATAAAATTTTTGTAATTTTTATTAAACAGTCTAATATCTTATCTAAAAATACAGGATTTAGTTTTTTATATATTTTAACTAAAAAATCTAACGGATCACCTTAAAATCATAAAAAACTCCTAAAATATACTATTTAAAATATTTTCAATAATAATTAATTTAGTATATTTTAATTTAAAATTTCAATAATACTAAATTCTAGTTTAAATCATCTTTTAAATTCATGTTTGAATAACATTAAATTTATCATTTTAATATAAATCTCTAAAAATCTCTTCAAATCATAGATTAAATACACAATCTCCTTAACTTTGTAGTCAACAATATTGATGTATTAAAAAATTAAAGACAAACACATAATACTTTAAATTATTGTACATTTAAACGTTTAAAGTAGATGTATTGAAATATGCATTTGAAAGAAGAAACAAATTTAGGATATTTTAAAACATTTTATATATAGTATATTTAAGAGTACAAAATATTATTTTATTTTTAGTAAATATATGTATTATGTATAGATTTTTTTCAATTTAAGAGTAAAACTTTTTCAATTTTTTTTTATCATTAATCTTTTTAAGTTATTATATAATTTTTTAGATTCTTATTTTATATAAAATTAAGTAATCACATCACTGAAATAAATATAAAATATTTATTTTTTGTGTATGTTATAAAAATATTGATAAAAGTATTATTAATTATTACAAAAACTTTAAGCATACACTATACAATGTAAAACACACAAAATCGAAAATAAACTAAAAATACAGTTTATTGACGGATTGAAATTTTTTTAAAAATATATATAGTAAAATTAATATTTTTAATATCTTAAATTTTCATATTTATAAAATTTTTTATCAAAATAATTTTTAGAAATAGAAAAAAATTTAAAATAAATATTTTCATTTATTAAATTATATTTTTTGTTTAAAAACAGTTGTGTTTTCAAAACGCTGGTCAAAATATAATATATAAGTTATTACCTAACATGTGTTTACTTTATTTAGATTAGTATCTTAATAAATAGTTTGCTTTGACTTCTCAGGCTATTAATTAATTACTTGGTCAAATATAAAATTATTGCTTTTTATATTAACAAGAATAAAAAAGTATGTTTGTGGGTGTTGCATATATATAGACGACGTCTATAAGAAAATATTGAGTACAAGCTAAACAAAAAAATTTACAAGAAATATAGAAAATCTTTTATTAGTTTTTGCATCATGAAATCTGCTACGTTGTTTGTAGTTTCTTTGGTTCTCATTTTCGTCGTGATGTCTAATGTTAAAGGTATGCAAACATTGATTTAATTAATAAATAATTTTAAATACTTATAATATTTTTCATTAATCTATTTTATCTAATATTTTTATCCACCATTTAATATTTTTTTGTTGATAAAAAACAGTGGAGGCAATATACCGTGGAGATAAAGTTGTTTATTTTTTTGAGGGATCAGTATGTGGTCCTGATGGACCCCAACAGTGCGTAGACGAAATCAAAAATAGTTTCTATCCTCGTTGTCTTTGTACAAATAAAGACAATGGACATACTTGTACATGTCTTCATAATTAAAATATATTTAATAAAAATAAAGACTAATCCATTTTTGGGATAATATATATATATAAGTATATAATTAATTCATAGGAATGAAACACACTTTCGCAAAATTAAAATAATAGGAAAGTAAAACTTCAAAATACATAATTTTTTTTTATTTTCTTTCATTAAAAGAATTGTTAAATCTGTTTATATCTTTTATACTTTAAAATTATGATATTATTTTTTAAATTCATTTTTTTTTTAAAATTATCTTCTCTATAAAAATGTTCGTATTACTAATTTGTTTATCCTATTACATAAATTTTGATCCCTGTAAATTGTTAATTAAAAAGATCACTACATGTGGCAGTAAGATCATTTAATTTTTTGACATTTGTCATAAAATTAATAATTATACATATTTATGTCAAAAAATAAGATTAATATTAATCCTAAAATTTAATTATTTTTCTTAAATTATAAAAGTTTTTTTACAAGGTTAATCCAAAAAGGAAAATGAATTTTCATTTCTCTCTAGATATAAATTTCTTTTATTCAATAATACTGTTTTTATAAATAGAAATTATTTAATGTTAATTTAAAATTTTTAAAAATCTTAGAAAAGTTTCAAATATTTATCTTTTTATAAAGAATATTATATAAATATTTTACTTACATAAAAAAAAATATTTCTCTCTTAATTTTACGTCCACCAAATTTATCAATTTTATTCCGTCCATTTATTTGTATAACTTGTTTTGAAGGTTTTTTGTGTTTCAAAGCATAAATTGTTTTCAAAAGTTATAACTTTTACAGAGGATCAAAAAATTGGTGACATTATCAGATTGGGGGACAAATCATAAAAGAGGTCAACATAATCCCTCGATTTTATTTTTACAGTTTTTTTATCCTTAAAATCTCATCATTTCATTTTTTTTTTGGGATTCATAGGTATGTAAATTTGTTTATGTTGCTAAGAAAATCATCAAATATACGTTAATGAATAATAAAAAAACATTCATCATTTAACTTTTTGCCTTTTCATATTTCTACTTCTTCATGTTGTTGGATAAAAATTAACTTCAATTGTTAACTGATATATTAATTTTCACTTTAATTTATCACAAGTTGTTCAGAAAAAAAACTGAGATGAAAATTTCAGAAATATGATTTATTCAGCAGAGATTGTGTATATTCTGTTTGATGTTGTCATCAATGTTATTTGCATCTCCAATATATATATATATATATATATATATTATTTTTTGAGCACCCACAAAGTTATATGTATTTATCAATTTACTAAAAACTTCAAAAAAAAATATATTTACTATGAATGACATGCTGTTGAGAGGGTAAATAGTGAGACTCATAAGTGCTCATTGGAGCAATCAATTCGAACAAAAAACTAGCAGAGCTCTATGGAATTCTCTCTGATATGGAGTTGCTATCTTCATGCTTTCACTATATTTCTTTCTCTTTCATTCCTAGCACTACTATGGGTTTACTAATTTTATCGCAAAGTCTGTACTTTGTAACCCTTTAATGAGTTTACTGGGATGAAAATGCCGTTGTTAAAAAAAAAATGTTGTTAAGTGGGTAAATAGTGCACGTATTTAAAGAGAACAAATGCGTGAAATCAATCTATTGACGGTAGTGCATTATCGTCATTTCGGTCTTCTCAATCTCTCTCACTCCTAAGTAAGTCCTAAATTGCATCAAATGAACAAATTTTGCTTTCGGTACGTATATTTTCTTGTAAGAATACACGAAGAATATACTGGCTGCTTTAAATCTTGTCCGTCCACTTCACCATATTTATGACTGGAAGAATCCTCAGGTACCATCGGATATCCTTCCTAGGCACCGGTCTTGCGTCAAATGAGATAAAAGAAACAAAACTATAAAAGGTAAAACAAAAAAGAAAATAAACATAGACAAGAAAAAGAAACAACGAATATTCCCAGCTAAATGCTCCACATAAACTCACTTTATATTTGATTCTCTCACCTTTTCACTTCTCACTTCTCACTCAACCCTCATCTAATAGTTCTCATCTATCAATCAATGGCGATTTTCTCTAGAACCAAACGTGTCACTGACCCAC
This sequence comes from Sisymbrium irio, assembly GCA_000411075.1. Lineage (NCBI taxonomy): Eukaryota > Viridiplantae > Streptophyta > Magnoliopsida > Brassicales > Brassicaceae > Sisymbrium > Sisymbrium irio. The sequence continues at coordinate 5,476 of KE153855.1, read as the reverse complement.
TGGACGATGAGGCCAAGGCTCGGATCTTCCACAACCACAGCTGCATACTAGACCAAGACTCTCCTCAACTTTGTGAGCTCGGGTTTCTCGAAGATGGTCCCGAAGATGGATCACAGACATTCTACGACTCTGACAATGACTTGTCTGAGAATTCTGCAATGGAATGTTCGGGTGAAGCTAGTGAGGAGATCGTGAGGATGGCGGTGAGCTTCTCCGATCCTTATCGGAATGTTTTGCTAGCTCATGTTTCGAGAGCAGTGGAAGCATATTCCGGTTTTAGATCCCGCCGGAAATCTGTTTTCCGTGAGAAAGTAGCATGGTTTCTGCGACAGCTTGGCCATAATGCTGCGGTTTGTGTTTCGAAGTGGAACTCGTCGGCTAAACTCACAGCCGGGAGTTACGATTTCATTGACGTCTTATGCAAGCAAGCTGATGGTCGGACGGCCGTTCGTTACTTTGTTGATCTAGAGTTTGCTTCGGAGTTCGAGATCGCTAGGCCGACGCACCAATACACACGTGTGTTGCAGTTGCTGCCTCATGTTTTTGTAGGAAAAGAAGAAAATCTGAGGAAGATCGTGAGAGAGACATGCGACGTGGCGAAGCGGTCATTGAAGAGCCGTGGGTTGTCTCTCCCACCATGGCGAAGAATCTCTTACTTGCAACACAAGTGGTTCGGTCCGCACACAAGAAGAGTTGGATCTAGCTTTGAAGTAACACAGATGAATAAAGACGCTGTTAGCTGTCGCTCTGTGGGGTTTGATGGCGCTGTCAACACTCGTTTGTTCATCAGGACGTGATTCCATCCATGCAGTATTGATTAGTATCAAGTGTAGATGAATAGTTACGCAGGGACTTCATTTTGTTTTCCATCGATATGAAGGAGACTAATAAGAAGTCAAATTATTAATCAGCATCTTAGAATAAAGGCCAGATGTCACGTTAAAGTATATATTTTGTGATCATATGCAATAATTTGTGTCAAATAATATAACAGGCAATTTGACAATGAAACATTACCTGTGCCCTTTGACATGAAAGTGGATGATATGTAAGAATAGAAAAAGAAACTGTTTTGATGGTATTAGTAGTGTGTGTTACAATTTGGATTTAAATCTGCATAATTAAGTGTTTGTAATTGATACCATAATATTGTTAACTAATTGAATTTCTTATTGTTATTTTTGTTGTAAAATATACCGTTTAAAACGTTTTAAAAAGAAATACCGTTTAACGGTTTGATTGTTTCACGGGTCAACTATGGTATTCAAATATTCAAATTTTAATAGTTTTTCGGATAGAAGAGCTTTGGTCTTAATTTTAAATTAAGACATCGTAAATACGTCAAATTTTTGGCTCTTATTTAGTTATAGTTTGGTTCAGATATTTATCACATAAAATACTACATTAGACCATCTTTATTAGCGGTTTACAATGGGTTCATGGGCTGGAGTTTACAAAGCCTGTGTTCTTCTTTAATATTAAAAAAACTTGATACTCTGATGAATCAATTTGTCGGGGTAAAACCGTATGATACGGGTTCACGTCACGTGTCAACATATCATACGTTCGAATTTTTTTTGTTGAGTAACGCGAAAACGGGTCTCGCGAATGGGCTTTCATTTCTCCTCTTTTCTTTCTACTCTAGGGTTTGCTTCTCTCCGAGGCGATTGCGTGCGACGGCAACGCATGAGTTTTTCTCCACCTAATCGACGCCGGACTATCTCCTCCACGAGCTCAGGTAAGTATCGAGCACACTGAAGGTTTCATAGTATTGATTTTGGGCTCGAAATCGATTTAAGGGTTTCGATTTAGGGTTTTAAATCGAAAAAGGGGTTTCGTGTTAGGGTTCTAAATCGTCTTGAGGGTTCGATATATTGTTGCTCCACTATGTATATATATGTTTACTTGCTTGTGTTGATCTAGTAATTTGATTTCATATTAGGTTTTTGTCTATGGTCAGTGTTATTGCTTATTGTTTTAAGTCTTTAGACATTGGTATTAGGTTGTTGTCCATGGTCAGTGTTAATTATATGTTTTGAATTATTGAAGTTATACATTGAATTATATGTCTTGAATTATGTTTGTATTGTTTAAATGTCTTGAATTATTGAAGTTATTTTTTTTCTAGCCTTTTGATTGTGGTTCTTCTTCTTGTATCTGTTTTCGTTATTTTTGATTTTTGTTTCTAACGAGTGTTGCTTAAAATTTGTGTTCTTTTGTAGGTTGGTAGATGCCTCGCTATGATGATCATATGTTGGCCAATTGTCATCCAGGTAACTGAGTCTTCTCTCGGTCTCTATATGTGAATGAAGAAACCTTGTGTTTTGATATTTGTATCTTTGAACTTGTGACATTTTTTTGTGTTTTTATATTTGTATCTTTGAGGAAAAAATCATGGATCAGCGAGTAGAAGTATACGGATTTGATGACCATACCAAGCTATGGTTCTACTGAAAACCAAAAGTAACTCAATCTCCATAACTTAATTTTCTTTTAAAAACGGAAGTAAAACTTGATCGAGGACTAGAAGTAGACTGATTTAATGTGTAATGAATGTTATATGTGTTGGTTGGTTGCCGTGATGAATGTTTGGTAGTTAGAGTTAGTTTAATATACTAGAAGTAAATTAATTAATTCTTTCATTAACTATAATGAATGTTTGGTAGAGTTTGTGTGATTATTTGCTTCTTTCGAATCTAAAACTAGTTTAAAAACCTAGAAAATCTTCTAAACAAAACACAGACCGACTTAAAGAACAAAGAAAAACTTTTCTGAAAACACATAATGGATCATTTTCCCCTAAACTCTCCCGGGTTTGTTAACCTTTTAGCTTCCCGAACCAGTCAAACAATAGACGTAGATTCTTCCCAAACCAGCCATAGCTCTGTAGATCCTAAGCCAGTGGAAAGGCGAAAGTGGACAACAAAATAAGACTTAATGCTCATCAGTGCTTGGTTGAACACCAGCAAGGATCCCATAGTCAGTAATGAGCAGAAGGGAGGGGTGTTCTGGAAGAGAATAATGGAGTATGTCAACTCAAGCCCTCAGCTCAGTGGCGAGACTCCTAGAGAGTTAAGTCAATGTAAGCAGAGGTGGGGAAGGGTGAACGAGCAAGTGTGTAAATTTGTGGGAAGCTATGAGGCCGCTTTGAAGGAGCAAGCTAGTGGCCAAAATGAGGATGATGTCATGAAACTTGCCCATGACATCTTCTTCAACGACAATGGGATAAAGTTCAGCCTTAAACATTGTTGGAGGGAACTGAGGTTTGATAAAAATGGAGATCACACTGCAGAGGTGGTGGAAAGGACAAAAGGAAGGAAGCTGGGGAGAAAAGGAAGGAAGCTGCCGATGTGGTGCATGACGACGAAGAGACTAGGCCTCCTGGTGTTAAGGCTAGCAAAGCATCCAAACGCAAGAAGCACGGGAATGACGCAGAGTTTGATCAAATGCAGAACATGCTAGCCGTGAAAAATACCATATCTAAACAAAAAATCCTCGATCGTCTCCTTGCCAAAAAAGAAAAAACACTATCTGATATAGAATTGTCGCTGAAGAACAAACTCATATCTGAAATGCTTTGAGGCGGTTAGTTATTTGTTTACTTTACTTGTTTAAAGCTTGCTTGTTTGAATAACCAACTTGTTCCTTGTTCCTTGTTCTGTTTCAAATGTGTTTAACTTGATTGAAATGTGTAACTTGTTTCAAACGTTTACTTGTTGGATTGTTAACTTGTTCCTTGTTCTGTTTTTTTTTGCAGGTCATGGGTTGCAGGTCAAAGGTGTGAAGGTTGGAGGTCACGGGTAGAGAGTTAAGGCTGGTTCAGGGTGTAGTCAGTTTTTTTTCACGAGTAGTTAAGCTTTAGGTGTATGTGTTTATGTTTGTATTTGTATGTGTTTATGGTTTCATGGGAAAGTGTAGAATTTTGTCACATTCTACACTTTTTTCATCATATAAATTAATGTGGAGTTTTATGACCCTCTGGTTGAAAAGTACATTCGAAAAAATGGTAAAATACCCTTTTTGCCATTAATGAGCTTTCAATTAGGAGGTTGTAATGAGAGATAAACGTGTCTTTATGTATCCGTTTTTCTGCGCTCTAATCTTGACCGTCTAATTTTATACCGATCCGACGGCTGTAGATCATTTTTCAGTTTTTCTAAATGCGAAGTTTTTATGGCCCTCTGGTTGAAAGTTACCTTCGAAAAATGGTTAAATATCCTTTTTGCCATTAATGAGTTTTAAGTAGGGAGATTTAAATGAGGGATAAATGTGTCTTTATGTATCTTATTTTCGGCGTTATAATCTTGACCGTCTAATTGTAAACTACTGTAGACCATCACTCAATTTTATTTATTCGAATCTTTTTTTAATTCCTGGTCGTCTGATTAATTCTTGATCCGACGGCGGTAAATTAACGTATTTATGGTAATATAATTTATATTTACTCGATATTATTCGTATGCGGATATTTATCCCTTATTTGGTATTTATAAAAAGTCAGTTTTATAATTGATATTAACGCGATATTTTAAAACTGGAAATATTACATATTCGAGATTAATCATATGCGGATGTTTATCCCGTTTTTTGGTGTTGAAAAAAGTAAATTTTATGTTTGATATTCATGCGATATATTATAATTGGAGATATTATATATATCACAGTCTATAGTCATGCGATATATTGTCCCAGTATATTCTCTCGCAGTGAAATGTAAATATACACATTTTTTTTAAGTTGATAATGAAAATATTATGATCTATTGAATATACCCGACGGTTATATCTTTTGATTTTAAAAAATAAAAATGTTTTTATTTTATGCAAGGTAAATCCTAATGTACCTTGGTTATGTAAATACATATCAATAGACCAAACACGACGTGTTTTGTTCCGACTTTTAGTGTTTTTTTTCATAGATTCTTGTGTTTAATGATTATTAAGTATCTTCCGCTATGTTTCACCCTTTAAAAACTGATCTAACGATGTCTTCTTCTGTGTATGGTCTTTTGAATCCAGACAGCGTTACAATTACTTGGGAGCTTCGTGGTGATTTATCGGGTTAGTTTTGTGCTTTTGATTGGTTTGTATCGTTTATTGGTATGCGGTGTGCTTTTGTATGTGAATCTGAGATATTATTTTATATTATGTTAATATTCATTCTGATCATCCGGTTGGTAGCTGTATATTTTAAATATATATTATCTAGTGATCAATGAAACCAATCGTCGTGTAGATAATTGTGCTCCTTCAGAGACGTGGGCACATCTCTACATATACCCTATGGAAAAGAAGACTCGCTACAGGGATCGTGGTACTGGGCGACTTCGTCCTATCGATAGCCAGTACAATAGACCATTTGTTTTTGTCAACGTCGGTGATAAAACAAGTATGTTATCAAGATACCTTAGAAAATTACCGTGTATCGTGTATATTATTAATATATCGATATTTTTGTTTTCATATTCTAGGTTTAC
>KE153853.1:158256-168764 GCA_000411075.1 Sisymbrium irio | reverse complement strand
TTTTATTATTATGCATATAAAAACAAATTCAATATATATATTTTTGAAAATTAAATTAAAAATCTCTACGCGTAGCGTAGATGAAAAATCTAGTATAGATTAAAGAGCAAAAGAGATATGATCTCCAGACACAGAGTTGGTTAAAGGTCGTTAAAATCGGGTATGGTCCTTCGGCAGCTGCTCTTGCTTAATTTTGATACTTACTTTTATCAATTTTCCTTGCTCCTACCATCACGCTAATGGTTATGAATATTTTTTTACACGCAGACAAGAAGGGTGGCTGTCTGATTTCGGACGAATAAAATAAAACACACGATTACAATATACAAGAATATTTATTAATTAATTATATACTGGGGAAGACTTTAAGTTCTTACGTTAATTTATGTCAAAAATTTTAAATATGCAATTAATATCCAAGACTCTCTTAATGTTGATGATTTAGCTAAACATACCAGATGTGAGACTTGCCCTCACATGTGTTTCTTTTCCCATATCTATTTATACAATGACTATGCAAATATTTTGAAAAAGGAAAATCCAATTTTGACGCTAAAAAACAAACAAAATTTTCATTAACTCCAAACACGTGAAATAGATAGATAATTTAAATTTTGGAAACGGAGGAGATAAACACCAATGATTAGTTGGTGTTGCTCTAATCATTTCTAGATGAAATTAATCAACACTACTAAACAAGTGAAAGAGGATGGATTCGTGTCAACTTTGTTCTGCTCATCTATCAATACATGCTTACAACGTTAGCGTGAAACGGCGTCTGTCAACCACATGCGGGGTATCTCTGTTTTTCATTTATATACTTACTTGCTAATTTATTTATATGTTTCTTTGTTTCTACTGTATCATTATAAAATGATTATTTCGAACATCGGAGAACTAGCAAACGGACCGTCCATGATATTTTGTGGACCCATGTTTTTGAGCTGAAATTACGGAAACTTGGCCGTCGATTTCTGCCGTTGAACTTCTTCACCTTATTAAATTTAATGTGTGCATTTATTTTCTCGATGCATAAAGTATAATGTCATCTCAAAAATCTACATTGTAACTAATCCTAATAAATACTTCCGCAGAGACACCGAAGTAGCTCCTTCCAAGTTTGGTACTTCATCACCAAACACATGTAATCTTTTCTTTTGTCATTAAGCAATTTAATTTTATGTACTCCCGCGACATTTTTCCACATAAGCCAGACACGACTGCATTGATCGTACATAGTATTGATAATTTATAATTATCAAGATTGTTACACATCGAAATATAGATTGAGATAAACGAACGACAAAGCTATACGTTTCGTGATACATCTATCTCAAAGCAGACCACTGAGTGACCCACTTGGATTTCAACTTGAATTTTTTTTGTCTTCATTTTATTTACTTGATTTTCTTTTCTTTCCTTTCATTTACTATTCAATGACAACGCCGGCCAGTTATAAACCAAAGCTATTTACATCAAGCATACGAAATGCAATTTTTACACTACCTAATATTTACTACTATTTCATATATTAATTGTTTATTGATAGAATAAATATACTTCGCAACTGGAAATTGGTGTTTATGTGTGTTTAAAGGCGCCTGAAAAGAAAAAAAGAAAACACACGACCCGTCTCGTAGTTCACATGTGTCTTTGCCTCTTTGCTTTTTCATGCCATTAAATATTAAGACTTCAGCGGTTTTTGGTCCCAACAATAAAATAACTTCTTCCTTTTATTATATACTCCGTTCATTAGAAATTACATTTAATAACCCTAATATTTCTTTATTTATTTATATGGAAAACCTGATAAAAGAAATCGCATTCCGAGTCTTGGCCTTATTTTAATTGAAAAATAATAATAATAATGAATTGAAAACGAGTGCATGGTAGTTGCATAACCAGTGACAAAAACGTAAATTTCAACTCACTAAGTTTTTCTATAAATTGAACCACTCGACTCCTCTGCTTTTTCCAACTCTAAACCAAACAACAGATTCTCATAATCAACTCTCTTTTTTTCCTCTTAAAGAAAAGAAAGGAAGAAAGATCAAAGCTTCCAAGTAATCATTTCCTCACCCTCCTCTAGCACGCACATTACTAGATTTAGATCCTTTCATCTTCTTACAAAATTAAACGAAATGTGCTAAAAGCTGAACGTATCTTACTACCTATGTGCAGGTTTTAAAAAGAGATAAACAAGATGGGTCTTGTCGGCTTCTTGTTTATGGTTATTCTCGGAGTAATGACGTCACGTGTGAATGGCTACGGTGGCGGCGGTTGGGTAAACGCACACGCTACATTCTACGGCGGTGGTGATGCCTCCGGCACAATGGGTATATTTTCATTAAAGAAACATTTCAAAGCTTCAAGAAAGTTTTCATTTATCACAATTCTTAAAGAAAATCTTTGGTTCTCTCAGGTGGTGCTTGTGGGTACGGAAATCTTTATAGCCAAGGGTATGGAACCAACACGGCGGCTCTAAGCACAGCGCTGTTCAACAACGGGCTGAGCTGTGGTGCTTGCTTCGAGATAAGATGCCAAAACGACGGAAAATGGTGTCTCCCTGGCTCAATCGTGGTCACAGCGACTAACTTTTGCCCTCCTAACAACGCTTTACCGAACAACGCAGGAGGTTGGTGTAACCCTCCTCAGCAGCATTTCGATCTCTCTCAGCCCGTATTTCAACGTATCGCTCAGTACAAAGCCGGCATTGTCCCCGTCTCCTACCGAAGGTAAACCTTCTCTTCAACTATATGGGACTCAAAGATAAAACAAGAAACAGAGCTCCTCTGTTTTGCTTTTCTCTTAATCTTACTTTGTTTTTGATTTCTTTGTTTTGCAGAGTGCCTTGCGTGAGAAGGGGAGGAATAAGGTTTACGATAAACGGACACTCTTACTTCAACCTAGTTCTGATTACTAACGTCGGAGGAGCCGGAGATGTTCACTCGGCCTCGGTTAAAGGGTCAAGAACAGGATGGCAAGCCATGTCCAGAAACTGGGGACAGAACTGGCAGAGTAACTCTTACCTGAACGGACAAGCTCTCTCTTTCAAAGTCACAACGAGCGATGGTCGAACAATCGTATCCAACAACGTCGCTTCCGCAGGCTGGTCCTTTGGCCAGACCTTCACTGGCGCACAGATACGCTAGAGAGGGGCAATTTGGTCATTCTCGTCTCATTTAACTACGTGAAAACAAGTCGTTCGTGTGTGGTGTATGTAGTAGTAGAAAGCTTAGAGAGGGGGCATATTAGTAATTTGGTCCGTTCTTTCAGTTTGGGGTTTCAACTAGAGAAGTGGTGCATCGAGTGCTTGATTTTCCACGAGGCCTTGATGACGTCATCTTTTGGGGACCTTTTCTTTTTTTTCTATTATTGGTAAGGTTTGTTTTAAGTTTTACTGATGCAGAGGTGGAGTTAAGCACCACCCGCTAGTAGTAAATTTCCGTTTGTATCCCTTCTCGAAACGAGAGGGAGAGAGTTTCAGGTTTCAAGAATTGTTTTAGGTTTGTATTTTCTCGTCAAGTCATCTACTATATGTTGTAAATTTTCAATTTTTACATGTAAGGAATATTGGAGATTTGTTATTTTAATTTGTGAGTCTTAAATCGCCAGATAGAGTAAAAAAAATCCGAGTATATTTGTTTATTATGTTCATGCCGGCATATATTTATTGGACATTTTATAAAGTAATTCACATGAACTGCATGGAAAAAGCAAAGTTCTAAATATCTTTTAAGCAACTAAATTTGTATAATTATTGTCGATTAGAGTCTTCTTATTTAATAAAGAATACATGTATAGAACGATCGAGATTGATGATCAATTGTGAAATTTAAACTAACCTTAAAAGTTTTTAAAAATAATAATAATTAAACTAACCTTAGTAACTAACTTATGAAAGACATTCGTCTCACGTCATGTATAAACGCCGAGTTGTAACCGTCCATTCACTTTTGTCCGAACTCCGAAGGTATAATGAATTATCTTTTTTTTTTTATCTAGCTAGACTCGGTCACTCGGCAATCTCAGCAATTTATACGTTTCTATGTTACTAAAACTATAGAATTTCATGTATATGAACATGGACTGCAAAAATGGATTAAAAATATATATAATACATAAAATGACCGTCTTTGTTTCATAAAGATAGTTAAACACTGAAACAACTATATGATATGTCACTTCGTTAAAATTCTATTTATTTAATACAATTGTTTAAAAGACTTTGAACCATCATACTTCCTTATTTTTAACGTCTTTGTCTCTTTCACTGATCTGGAAGCGTATCTGAGATTACATAGATAATAGGAGGATCCTTGGAAAAATAACGAAGCTAGTAAAACAAGGAGTATCTTCTCGACAGGCTCGTTTTATCATCTCCCAAATCCGCAAATCTATTAGATTTCCTATACTTAGCTTGTTGACAAAAGAAATTCAGCATTTTGCGGAGAAAAAAACCCAATTGATTTAAAAATAAAAATCAGCCATAAGAAAAGTGTTTTTCTAATTTGATACAGTTCTCAAATAATAATAAAAATAGTAATTTATTTGGAATGCGAACAAGACTTCGTGACAACAAAAAAGTAAAGGAAGAGAATAAGAACTGAGGTGCACGTAGTAACAGTCACGAGTGATACAGAACAACCGAAGCCATGTGGTCGTCTGACATATTGTTTTGTTCTAAAACTACCCACATGAGTCCTATGGGTCCCCCATCATTCGTATTGCTAACCAACATATTTAACACCGTCCTCTTTTTCTTCTTCTAATCTATGGGCTTTCTTTAAAGCCCGGCACTATCACATTCTCATTGTAAGCATTCAGCCACTTAGCACTCTTCCTTTTATGTGAGTCCAAATCCAAACCCAAACCCAATCACAAAACTATAATCTAGAGAACAATGATATAATACGGTTCTATTAATTTGAAAACATTCCGAAAAGGGACAAAAACGAGATGCAAAAGCACATGCTTAGGGTTCTATTAATATGGATAACTGGTCAAAGAAGTTACGTGCAGTAATATCAACTATCTTGAAGGTAGGTCAGGAAAATACAGAAGAAGAAAAAAACAAAACTTTCATTATGCATTTTGAAGAATGTCGTGAGTTACAAGCAACTTACTATGGTATCATATATTGTATTTTTTTTTTGTTTCCTGTAACTTATCAATCCTAGCTTCTTCCGCATTCTCGTGACGACTGCTCAATACAAGGCGCGTTTTCGGATCAACGCTTCGTGTTTTGCCGGAGCTACTTATAAGTTTGGCTGCTGCATGTTTAAATATGTCAGAACAGTCAGCAAAAGAAAACCCGCAATAATAGAACTGTCAAGCAAATGAATGATGAGCAAAACCGTTTGTTTACCCGTGAAAACATAGGATCATCAAAAACGTTAACAGGATAAGTTATCGTCTCAGAAGAACCCCAGTTTCCTCCCAACTGAGGCCTATAAGATGCTTCCAAGATCTGGCTAACGTAGTAATCCGCGGGACTTCCTAATAGATTCCACTCAGCTAGTTGCTGAAGCTTTGGATCATTTAGGAAGCTGAGATTGCTGAATTGCTGGTTTGGATCAGCTGATGTCCCCGGCATTCCGCTGGTTTCTAGTTTCGGTTTTTTGATATCTGAACTTTTACCAAAGAGTCCTGAGTAACTTTCAAGAGATGAACTTGCGGAGCAAGTCATGTCCTTATACGTATGATAAAACTGCAGATTTGGGTCTTCTTCTTTTAGAGAAACATTCATGTTTTCATCGGTACGAACCCATGAGAAATTCTCAAGCTGTTGCTCCATATCTATTCCAAAATCCAGATCTATTTCACTCTGCAACTGCACAAACACAATGTGTGTTCTTTAGTACATATATCCAAAACATATTTAATGTTCAAAACTGATTTTCTACCTGATGTTTGCATTCAGTGGACATAAGTTGCTGCTGCTGATGTTGCAGCATGTTCTCCTGTAGTTCGCAATATGGTGCATAAGTTTGGTGAAATGAGACTTTAACTAATCATTTAGGAGATGGATTATACCTTATGAAGATGGATTTGATACAAAGACTGTCTTACTGAATTTTCTAGTTGCTGCAAATCATCTATGCTGTCAACCTTCTCGACCTCGGTCCAATAGCTATATCGGAAAACCATAATATGACTCACAAATGAGATAATAACTAAGGAACGTTTAACTGAAACTATATAGAAGATCTTGGCACCTTAGTCTTGCATGTCTTTCTGATAAGTGTGTCTGCAGAACCCTTACTTTTTCTCTTAGAACCTGAAAGTTCCCGGTTTCGAAAAACATGAGATGTTTACACGAATGAGAAGTCTCAGCATCATTATTAACATCATAGTACATTTAGTTGGACATACCTCAATTGTTGGTTTGCTGAAAAGATAACGAAAACGAGCCACGTTAGTAATACTCACCAGAACAAAATTAATAGACAGAGACAACAAAGCTATTTCTTGATATACATACGTATGTAACTAACACACACCTTCTTTCTAGAAACTCTGATACATTTACATCGTGGTCAAGCTTCATAAATGTTTTCTTCAAGGCCTGGTGTATATTGTGAGACAAAAGTAGTATTAATGACTGTTCAGGAGATAAGAGGAGAAGGAGACTAAACAAAAACTAACTCACTTCAAGATTTTCCAACTTCCTCTTTGCCCTTTCTTGAGGAGTAAGTTGAGAAAACTTAGAAATAACTTCTCCAATGCTGAGCAAACCCCAAAAAAAACACAGAACATCAAAGAAAAGTCAAAAACTAAAACTGAAGAAATGATGTTTAAACAGAACCGTTGATACTAAGAAAGAATCATCAGACCTGTGTTTTCCGCTGCACAGCGAAGGCTTTCCCGCGGGAGAGAACATGAGAAGCACAACATCTATGTCGCACAAGATGGATAACTCTTTAGCCTTTTTCATGATCCCATGTCTCCTTTTGCAATACGTAGCTTGACGTGCATTAATGCTATCTAGTTTCTTTATCTTTAGCTTCACTCGGCCCATCCTCACACTGATTCAAGATTCAAATGCAAATTACACAAACGAACAAAGAGAAGATAATCCATTTTGAAACCAAGAGTTCAAGCAATGGAACAGCAAACAACTTCCATTTCAAAGATTCACACTTTCGTCAGTGAAATGGGTAAGTTACCAATTTTAGGAAAACCCATAAGAAGAAAGATTGAAATGGGAAATAATAAAAGAAAACCTAAACAAAACAAATGTAAGATTAACCAAAAAGAGGAAGAGAAAACTGACCTAATTTAAGAATAAGAAAGAAAACAAAACTTTCCTTCAATTCGGATGATGAACCAAAAAAAGGAAGACACTTTCCTTATGAGGAAGACAGGAGAAAGAGAAAGGAAATGTGAAAACAGAGCGTAGAGACGAAGAAGGATCGTGAAGGAGAGAGAAGAAATAGGTTGCGGTTGAGACGACAGGTGTGACCACCAAAATCGGACATTAGGGTTTGAATTGAAAGCTAGAGAATAGGAAAATATTGGAATCCTCCCCATTAGTTTTCTCTCTTGCTTCACAGAACAGAAACAACGAATTACCCGCGTTTTTTATTGGACCACTCATTTGGGCTAACCAACAAATTAACCGATAACCGATAACCGATAGCTACTAACCAAATAATACCGACGTGTCAATTCCTTCAGTTCCCAGTTTCTAGAATGTGTTGGCTTCGAGGCTCACGACGGTGCCGTAACTGCTACGTAATCACATGGAATGGTATATTTTTGTTTTACCATATTTTAATATTTTCTGGATCGATCGACCAGGCCGGACCCAATTAACTATAATAATTTTACTATGTATACGATCACGATAAAATACACTACTTAGTTTTTTTATAGATACATAGTTTTCATTTTTCTTTTGTTTTACTAATCTTGGCTCTTTTTATTGCTATCTTTTATCTACCAACGTAGCTATACAGTAAAAACTGGTAGGTTTTTCGACTGGCATGATTTATATACAGAGAATATATCTCTAAAAAGTTATTTTTTATACTCTTTTCTTTAGATTACCTCTCCCATCCAAGAAGTTATCGTAACTAGTAGGAGCCAAACATGATACTATAAAACGACAAACCCCTTCGAATCGTTTAAATTCTGAGAGATATCATCAAAAACTGTTTGGCTGGCCTAGTTTTACCCAAAACAAAACTATTCGGCTTATAAAAAATTAAGAAAAATACAATAAAATTCCTCTTTTCTCTCTTGACAGTAAAACAGTTCGGTTAATTTGTAATTCTTCTTATGTGCCGATATTTGTTCTTCTCCCTGGATTTCTTCATCTGGTCTAATATAATGGAGTTAGCCACAAAAGTATCAACTAATAACTCTCCAGCTTAAGGGGGTGTTTGGTTTCAGCATAAAAGGGGTGTTAAGGGGTGTTGTAAAGCATCTCCATTAGCAGATTCTAACAAGATTTTTTTTTCTTCTTTTTAAAGGGGAAAAGAGTAAGAAGGGATTCTCAAATTATAACTTTTGATAAAATTCATAAAAACCCCATTCAACCTTATCTTCTATAGAGTGGCTCATTTTCCTTTTATAGATTAAATTTAACTCAGTTTCTAATGAGTGGAGCTGCTCTGAGTATTAGACTAGGGATTTGATTATATTTCTGAGGATTATATATTTTGATGATTATAAAAACTTTAGTCTGATACGAGCAACGGAGCTATGATACTAATGGAGTCATTTCATTCAATTCGTTTCTCATATTTTGAAAGACTGTTACTATTTGCTTATTTTCATGTCATTCAATTAGTTTCTCATAGTGTTTGAAAGACTCACTATTTGCTTACTTTCATGTCATGGGTTTTTGTTGACTCTCAGAACAGTGAGTTCTCTTCGTGATTTGTTCCAGCATTTATTTTATTATCTTACATACAGTACATGTCGTCGTCATCTTCCTATCAGTTTCTTTTACTTCATTCTTTTGTTCACTTATACCATCCTCACTTGTTTCCTGGTTTAATGTCCACATCCACCATGGTGTATAAATTCTTTCCGTCGGTAAAGTCCTCCTAATCCACTCAAAGTAAATTGTATTACATTTATTCCAAACAAAGCGAAAATGATCAGTTGAAAACCTCTATTCTTACCCTTGTTTTAAAAAAAAAAAAAATTAGATTGTTCGGGATAGTTCAAATTAAAGAATATAGGTCAAACTGCTCACTGTTTAGAAATCTTCCAAAATATAAAAATCATGTAAAAATTATAAAATTCCATAATCCCCAACCGTTAGTTTAGGTTTCGATTTGGAATCTTCCTCTTCGAAGGAAATAAAAAATATTGTATTGATGAGGCTTTACGACTATCCGGACCCAAAGCATGTAAGCCTATTAAACTAGCTACTATTGGCTATGTCACTATGTGCTCCGAAATGGGTCGATATACAATTGAGCAATGCGCGCGCGTGTGTGTGGCTATAGTAAAATGAGTAGCATGCACGTGCTGTTTGTGCGACATCGTACGCCAAAATCGGGCCGTGGGGTCGAAATATGTTAAACCACAGTAAACTTGAAACATATTTTTCTGTTGATATGAATTGGATCCAATGCATCTTGATTTCTGAATTTTTGTTTCCTTTCCCAACATTTCTGTTCATCATTTAAAACTGAAATTTAATTCCAGTAATTAATTCTATCCCTACAATAATTAAAAAAACTTGACCACAAAACCGACTTTACTTCAATGGCTAACGTACCATTGAGCGAACAGCGGTGAAAACATCCTGGTAAATTCAAATTAATAATAGAAACTAGTTTTGAAAAAATATAAATAACTTGGAAAGGAGAAGAATAATAGAGAGGTGGTGCAATTGCGTGTCTGAGTATGATATTCCCACTCTGCCAAAAGTGCTAATGATTCATGTCAGTAAGCAGTTAGCCAATTTGAAAGAAAAAGCAACGATCCGTATTAACATCTGTTTATGAGACGAATTTGATGTAATAGTCAAAGTTATTGACCAAGAAAAAAAATATATATATGCGAAATAGGACGTGCTCAGTTAATTTCTGCAGATGGACCGTACAAATCTGCAACCATTCTGAACCTGAGGAGATATTATCCCAATATTTATTGTATTCCTCTGCCAATTTAACTTTATGGTCAAATAAGAAAACATCTACTTTAAGTTTAAAGTCTCACCTATATTTTAGTTATGTAGTTTTATTTGACTTTATTTTATGAGAAATTTAGCTGAAAGTGTTAGATTGAAAGCAAATTGTCCATTATATTTGTATATTCGATTTTACCTTCTAAATTCAAAATTATAATTTTATTATATTATTTTAAAATTTATAATTATGTATTGTATGATATTATTATTTTTTTTTTAAAAAATATATATTTTATTACTTATTAAAAAGATAATAATAAAAGAATAAAAAAATTATTAAAATTTTTCTTTTATACATTTCTTTTCATCCTTATCATTTCTACATTTTCTTCTCGGTGAATATCTCTATTAAAAT
>KE153853.1:143138-154864 GCA_000411075.1 Sisymbrium irio | reverse complement strand
ATATATATATATATATATATATATATATTTTGGTGAAAAGCCATGGAAACAAATCAATGTATCATGTTATTTTGTCAATGGCATTAAATAATTAAAAATTCGGAAAACAGAAGAAAAAAAAGTGAAAGAAAACAAAGATCCATAGAAGCCGGGAAAAAGAAAGTGGAGAGACCATAAAGAGAAGGAGCTTGTGTTTCTTCGACGTGTCTGTTTCTTCTTCCTCACACGTGAGATCATCAAACTAACCAGAGATTACACTTATAGTAAAGTAGAGATCAGATTATAATGGTTAAATCAGTTTGTTGGTTTACAAAAACTAAACCTACATTTCGTCCGGCAAGCAATCATAGTAGTAAACATTGATGTTTTGTTTGGGACAACAACAACAAAAGGCAGAGATGAGCTGAGAAAGAAGAGGTTTACGGATGTTTAACAACTTTTGATATCTCTTTCACTTTTCCAAACACATCTCACTGCTCACAACGTAGGAAACGTGTTCCCTGCCCTTCATCCCTTCTCTCTCCTACCATGCTTTAATCTCTATACGGTTTCACATTTATGGCGTTTTCCTTTTCTTGACCATATTTTCAACGATACTTAATATTGTGACGACGTTTATCAGTTTTGAGTGTAAATGTAGATCATACAGCTTTTGCTGTAAAATTATTCTTCTTTTCTTCATATTTTTGATAAAAGTTTGCTTATAACTACGACCATAGATGATATTAAACCAAATATCTAGAATGTAGAACGGAGTATTGAAGTTACTTTTAACGGGTAAATAGAAATATGCATCAGCTATCAAATCAGTCCGTGACAGTCCATAAACCTTTTAACAGTTGTATAACAGCATTTTGTCAGAAAACACGGTCACGACATATACATACACGCACATAGCTTAGAGCCATACGCAATACTATCACACAATTATCATATAGTATTATTATTCATATTTAATATCATCACATCTTCTCCTCCAATTGAGATGGAGATAGGAAATACTGACGTGTCATCTCCCTCCATTACACCTCGATTCCCGTCTTCTTCTTCTTCTTCCCCACATCCACTAACCAACAACAATAACAACAACATTGTCATGTCGGAAGATCATCACCGTTGGATGGAACAGATCGCTTCGTGGGAGTATTTCTCTTTAAACATTAGCAACGATCAGCATAAAGGTCACTACTACTACGCAAGCCATGGAGAAGAAGAGATTGAAAACCCTAGTCAAAGTAATTTCAGCAACAGCAGCAAGAAAGAGACGAGAGACTGTGGAAGCTGTAGACACTCGTTAAAAGCTTCGGTGTCGAGAGGACATTGGAGACCGGCTGAAGATTCTAAGCTGAAAGAACTGGTCGCCGTCTATGGCCCACAAAACTGGAACCTCATTGCCGAAAAGCTCCAAGGAAGATCCGGTAAGTAGATACGATATATATATATATATATATGTCTCTTAATTAGCTTTTTAAGATTGAAGTTTTTGATGTTTTTGGTGTTAATGTTGAGCAGGAAAGAGTTGTAGGCTTCGATGGTTTAACCAACTAGACCCAAGGATAAACAGGAGAGCCTTCACGGATGAAGAAGAGGAGAGGCTACTGCAAGCTCATAACCTTTATGGTAACAAATGGGCGATGATAGCAAGGCTTTTCCCTGGAAGGACTGATAATTCTGTGAAGAACCATTGGCATGTTATAATGGCTCGCAAGTTTAGAGAACAGTCTTCTGTTTACCGCAGGAGGAAAACGATGATTCCTCATGAGCCACTCGTTAAACCTCATCCTCACTCATGCAATGATTTTGACACTACTAGGTCAGATTTGATTCACCTTGTTAGTAATGACCAGAACCATCTTATGTTACCGATTCCTTGCTTCTCAGGTTTGGGTTTGTCCTCTAGTTCCTTCATTTTCTTTAGTTTAAATTCTCTTATCCTAATGTGCGTTTTTGCTATGTATTTCCTTTTTTGTAACATTCAGGTTATGATCATGGAAATGAGAGTCAGTTGATGGTGGGAATGTTTGAAAACCAAATGATGGTCGATGACTACTCTGCAAGGACACAAGAGGCTGCCACTACATTCGTTCTTTCAAACGAAACCGGGAAGTGTGAGATGCTTGATGAGAGCATGAATAAGAAGAAGCCACATTATTTCGATTTTCTCGGGTTGGGGACAGCGTGATCATCACCATGAACAAGAGAGAGAGAGAGAGAGAGAGATTAGGTTAGTTAACAAAAAAGTAGGAGATGATTCCGAGTCTATTCGATGTAGTTTTGTTGCGTGAAATGAATTCCCATTTGTAGACTAATTGCTGTTAGTCCCATGCAACATTCTTAAACTCGTGTTAGTTACGTACGCATCACTCTTTTGGTTAGTTAATGCTTTAATTTGTGTACATGCCAAATTGTCTCACTTTCAAAAGCAAAGTTGATTTGAAGTATAAACATGTACCACTTTATAGTTCTAACCAACTCTTAACTTATACGAAAATGTCACACTCCATCATTAATGTGGACTGTGGAGTAAGACTACCAACATGCGTCGTATATGAAGGGGAAGGTGACATATGTAAAGAAGGGACGAATGATGTGGAACTAAGAAGCGACAAAAAGAGTAACAGAGAGATCGGAGATAGAGAAGTCAAATATAAAGAGAATATTGTACGTTTGTATTTTCTTGGAGTATGCAGAAATTAACAACAAGACCATGCGATATTGATGAGGTCGCAACTTGCAAGATTCAGGCTCAGATTCTGCAACAAAATGTCCAAACATCTACATTTAATTATTCTCACACACCCATTGCATTTTTTTTATGTATTCCCTCCAAGCAATTTCTCCTTTTTATTGCAATGGAGGGTTCGGAGATCCAAACCCTCATGTCACCCACATGTCCCCTTCTTTTCCTCTTTATTCCTTATAATAACTCTTGTACCAATTTAATACTATGTATTAAGACCACCAGAAGGTCATTGTACTTTTGATGATCTAATACATTTTCTGCAGGTCAAAAGAGAAAAAGACGATTTCCTCATCTGCAATAGTATCCTGACTGTTTACTTGCATAAATTAATGGTGGAATCCAGGAATGGTTCTGCAATTTCAGTTTTTGCCGATTACATTTTCTTTATTGAGATAAATCACTGTGAGATCGTCAATTTACAGATTTTCATATTTTTACGGTGTTTTTTTTGGGTCAACAGAAAAGGCATAGATAATGTTTTGTCCAAACCGGAAACCGGTCCAGCATTTAATGTGGTCGAGTCACCGGTTTTGAGGGAGTTTTAACATCAAACCAAACCGGGTTTCACATTTGGCCAAAACCCTCAAATCTTGAGAATCCTCAGAAGCTCTCTCTCTCTCTCTGTCTACCAAAACTTCAGTGTCGAGAGTGAAAGAAACAACAACCAATGGCGGCTACGACAACTCTGGGGTTTGTTCTGCCCACTGCTATATCTCCCCGTCGCGGTGGATTTAGGGTTTCGCTCATCCGATGCTCTGCTTCTTCATCCGCCGCCTCTGGTAACTTCTCTTTCGCTTTTCTACTGAGTTTCCTTGTTTCAAATCGATGAAAGATTTTGCAACGCGTTTTGTTGGTTTGTGGTCGGAATCTGTCTCCAATTGGCTTCTTAAAGCAACCGCATTTGTGGATTTAGTTGAGTTTTTGAATAAAGGTTGAAGCTTTGGAATTTTCCAAGCATGCCCATTTTTTGAGGTTTGTTCAAAGTCTAAAGTTTTTGCCTTTTTGGTTAGGTATTGTGGAGAAACCTTGGACTTCATATAACGCTAGGCTTGTGTTAGAAGACGGTTCCATATGGCCTGCTAAGTCCTTTGGTGCTCCTGGAACCCGTGTTGCCGAATTGGTCTTTAACACCTCCTTGACAGGGTGAGGTTTTGTTTGTTTGAATTGAAGCAGCTTCTTGCGTTTTTTTATTTTGCCGGAGAGTTTGATGATGATTGGTGTGTGTTTCTGTTTGTCTTTGGAAGGTATCAAGAAATTCTTACTGATCCTAGTTATGCCGGACAATTTGTGTTGATGACAAACCCACAAATTGGTAACACCGGTGTGAATCTCGGTAAGTGCAAAAGTCGGAATTTTGAAAGTTAAAGGGAGTTTCTTTCACCACTGTAAAACTTATCTTCTTACTTCACTCGTACTGTTTGTTGTAGATGATGAAGAATCTGAGCAATGCTTCCTTGCTGGTTTGGTGATAAGAAGTCTAAGCATCAGGTAAAGTGCTCATTCTCATTTCAGCGTTTGTCTTTCCTCTACCCTCCATTTTGAATTTCATAACCTTTTGAACCGTAAAATGTTTCAGTACCTCGAACTGGAGATGTACGAAAACACTTGCTGACTATCTAACCGAAAGGAACCTCATGGGAATTTGTAAGTTTCTTGTGGTCATGATGCTATTTTTTAGATTTCAACATGTTATAGAGTTTGGTTTTGAAAGCATCTCTGATAACCGATTTGGGGATGTTTGTTTAACAATTTCAGATGATCTTGACACTCGAGCAATAACCCGTCGATTAAGAGAAGAAGGTAGCCTTAACGGGGTGCTAAGCACAGAACAAACCAAAACAGATGAAGAACTTCTGCAAATGTCCCGTTCATGGGATATCGTAGGTCAGAACTTTCGTAACTGGTCCATGTTTTGTATTTGTTTCATTATAATATGAACTACTTGGGATATTAAACTCCTTCAGTCTGCTTGGTGAAATCTTGTAGGTAAGGATCTAATAAGTGATGTGTCCTGTAAATCTCCCTATGAGTGGGTTGACAAAACAGATTCTGAATGGGATTTCAACACGACTTCACGCGATGGAAGTTCCTACAGAGTAAGTATTACTTCTCTTGTTCTTCCCTTAAACGATGCGCTTTACCAACTTCTTATGCTCTCTTTCTATACTCTCTTGGAATTGAAAGGTTATCGCATACGATTTTGGCATCAAGCATAACATCCTAAGACGCCTATCTTCTTACGGATGTCAAATCACCGTTGTTCCGTCGACATTTCCAGCTTCTGAGGCCCTTAAAATGAATCCAGACGGAATCTTGTTCAGCAACGGTCCTGGAGACCCTTCTGCTGTTCCATATGCTGTCGAGACAGTCAAAGGGCTTCTCGGTAAAGTTCCTGTTTACGGTATCTGTATGGGTCATCAGTTGCTCGGCCAAGCTTTGGGTGGTAAAACCTATAAGATGAAGTTTGGTCATCATGGAGGAAACCACCCAGTTCGTAATAACAGAACTGGCCAGGTGGAGATCAGTGCTCAGGTATATTCCTTTTCTATCTCAATTCTTTCTAGTTTAGCATTCAAAGCTTGGAACTTTAACACCATTCAACACTACACTGTATCATTATTTAAAACTTGGAACGTTAGCATCCGAAGTTTGGAACTATAACTCGATTAGTTGATAAACGATTATGCTAGGAAGTAGGAACATTGCTACAAGTTTGACTTAATCTGAAACTGGTGTATCATTGTCTTTGTGTTAATGTCCTGGCAGAACCACAACTATGCGGTTGACCCGGCTTCGCTTCCCGGAGGCGTAGAAGTGACACATGTCAATCTCAATGATGGAAGCTGTGCGGGTCTATCTTTCCCGGCGATGAATGTCATGTCTCTCCAGTACCACCCTGAAGCCTCACCTGGACCACACGACTCTGATAACGGTAACTTCCTCTTCTTCCTTTTTCAGACAGTAAATCCAAACTCTGAGAAATATTTCGGTTGCAGCTGTATTGAAAACCAGAAGGGTAGTAATTTGTATCTTTGTTTGTCTGTGGTTGCAGCATTTAGAGAGTTCATAGAGCTTATGAAGAGGTCGAAACAGAGCTCCTGATCAATGGGAAGCAAACAAGAACTCTTTCTTTGTTTTGTACTATTTGCTGTTTTAATCATATCGCACTTAAAAGTTAAACACAAGTGTTTTGTTAGTGACAATGGAGTGAAATTCTTCTTTTGGCTGTGACTATGTTAAGGAATCATCCCACACTTAATAAATATCAAAAATTTGTAAACGTTATGAAAGAGTGGGAACCCTTTACCTGCTCAGTCGAGATGAGAGTTTCTGTCTCGTCGAATACTTAATAGACTTAGATGTTTTGATTGGTTATCCTTAAAATAAAATACAATAAAAGAAATTTGCGATGTTGTAAATTTCAATAGAATAATTATTTTAAATTACATATTCTACAAGTCCGGTTTTTATTGGTGGAGCAAAATCCTCTCCAATAGTATCTTTGCGAAATAAATGGTAATAGAAAAATCTAGAAAGATTTCATAATAGGAACCAAATGAGTTGTATAGAAAAAGTAGTGAGGTGAAAAAAGGAAGGAAAAGGACATTGGAAAAGAGAGAATTTTGTTATCAGAAAAGGGGACTTTATGCTCTTCTTTAGGCTTTTTTCTCAGTGTTAGTAGTGGTTGGATTCTTTTTCTTTAATCCAAGAATGAAAGTGAAAGATGCTCTGCCTCTTTCTTTTTCTTTGGTTTCTTATTCCAGTTTTCCTTATCTCTTATCTTAAACTAACTTGCCCAATTACACTTACTATCAAATACTTAAAAGCTAATAATCTGCAACCTTTATTTTCTTCTCACATGCATTTACCAGAGAGGGCAAATTGGAGTTGATTTTATTTTTATCTGTTGGAAACATGGGCAAAAACGTAATTGTAAAATTCATGTCTGTGCCAACGTGGCAGATATATCAGGGAGATATTAATCTAAAAGTTTATTATATATGTTGCAACTTCATCACACGATGGAGAGAAATATCTACAACTCTCAAAAATATTTCTATTTGTGTACACAGTAATACCTTAGTTCGAACAACAAAATATCTACAAAGCTTTTCTTTCTTCCACAAGGTAACAATTAGCTTAATCAAATCTCTCATTTCATGAATAATTTGTATATATGCTATATCAGCGTTTGATTATTGTTGCATGCTCTCCCTGAAGTTCATAGATCTAGACATCGCTGCAGGGTTTGCTTGTAGATTGATAGACGTTTCAGGGACCAAGTTTCTTCTGTAGCTACCCTTTGTTTCAAATCCATTGAACAAACTGAACCCTTCCGTTTTCTTCTCAGGCTTTGTGGGCCACACCGAGTTCTTAGTACTTTCGCTAATTCTAAGAGATTCTGAAACCAATCTTGCTCTTGTTGTAGTACTAGTAGTAGTAGTATCTTTGGTTTCTACTTCAGTTTGATCCCTCGATCGTTTTCCTAAACATGGTGAAGTCTCTGAGGTAGGCCACATCGGAACCGTGCAGCCCCAATAGACCGGGATATGGTAGAAACTAGAATCGGGACCCGTTGGAGTCCATTGGTAAGGCCAAGGAGAAGAATTATTAGGTAACATTACTTGAGGAGGAAGAAACCCCTGGTGGGTTTTGTTTTCTTGATAAGCTGAATCAGCGGTTATCTTTGTATCACCTGACTGATGCTTACCAGTCTCGGTAACCGAAGATTCTGAAGAACCGAAACTGAGGATGGTTCCCGAATTATTGTTGTTGTTGTTGATGTTCTCATAATCCTCAGAAGTGACCTGCAAGTAATGGTTTGAAGAAGCCCATCCTTTGTTCTTGCGGCGGCCTGAGCCAACGGGGACGTTCCTCATGGATCCACCAGCTGTCCAGTACCTCTGACAGTTCCTGCAGAAGTAACGCGGCTGGCTCACGTTGTAGTTGTTGTAGTAACAGAATTTGGTGTTTGCGCTTTCGCATCTCGGACACGGAAGAATCTTGTCCGGTTTCTTGAGCGTTGTTGGTTTATTATCTTCTGATGTACTTGTTGTTGTGATCTCGCTCTGTTGATCACCGTTGGTCTTGGAACTTCTTGGTGATGAAATCTCAGATGCAGCTGCTCTTGGCGGATCGTTAAGATCGGATAATATGCAAAGACCTTTGAATCTGCTTTTGTCTTGATCATGGTTATTACTAGCTAGAACCTGCAAATTTTGTAGAATTTTGATTAGAATTTTACATGCAATAAAAAATAAATTGAGGATATAAAAACAGTAATTTATCATAATACGCAAACTATTACTAGAGAAGAAATATTCGACTATAGAAAGAAAAAAAACAAAAACAAAAACGAGAAAACTATTTCGAAGATGGAGATCGACCCATTACCAGATTCCATGAGCTGAGAAATGGGTCTCTCTTGGAATCTCAAAATTAATCTAGATGAAATTGACCCGACAAGGAATCTCAAACTGAGTTCGTTTATGAAATAAATTAATACAAAGACAAAAGAGTAGAAAAAGTAAAAAAACAAAAACAAAAAGGACTTTGGCATACCCTGTTTGGTCCAAAAGAAGGAGAACAAGAAGATGAGGAAGAGGAAGAAGTGTCCTTGCTATGATCGGAAACACCGTGAACAGGAGACAACGACGAGGACCGATCATAATGATTCACAGATAGAAGAGATGATGTGATTGTCCTCCCAAACAATTTTATCTCCGTATCTCTAGATTTCGACATACTAATTTTACAACTCAAGAGAAAAAAATAAAAAGTCCTCTAGAAAATATAGCTTCCTCTGTTTTGTTTTAGAGAATCAGAGAAAAGGAAGAAAAAAGAGCATATGAAGGAGA
Organism: Sisymbrium irio; assembly: GCA_000411075.1. NCBI lineage: Eukaryota > Viridiplantae > Streptophyta > Magnoliopsida > Brassicales > Brassicaceae > Sisymbrium > Sisymbrium irio. The sequence continues at coordinate 146,263 of KE153853.1, read as the reverse complement.
GAATACAAGGGGCTGAGGTTGGTTGGTATTAATGACGATAGTGCATAGAAGAAGAAGAGAGAGAAAAATAAAGTGGGGAAGATGACACGTCAGCAGATGTGTAGAGAGAGAGAGAGACCTGTGAAGTTTTGAGAGCCACACATATGTTTTGTGTACAAAGTGGGCATTTTGAAAGATCTTTTTTCACGCTCTTTTTGATTCCCCGTTCTAGTGCCGCTTAAAGATTTTAGCCATCTTGCTTTTTTGCCACGTTGGATTTTCTCTTTTTTATTTTAATTTAAAAGTAAGAGAAACACTTGGTTCGTAGTGTCTGGTTTAGCTAAAAAGCTTTTTTTTTTTTAAGAATATATATTTATATTTGTAGTGGTTATTCAAGAATCGCATCCAGAGTTTTATATGATGTGAACGCATATTGGAAAAAGAGAAAACCAAAGCACAGTGATGATGATTTAAAGTCAGATGTACGTACGGGAAAAAGTCATACTAAACAAAAACATTTGAAGAAAAGGTCTAAAACTATGATCCGTATTGACTTTTTACTCAAGTTCATACTACTAATCGAAACTCGATGTTACAAGTTACTCGGTGTTATTGGGATATATACATATATATATATATATAAGCCGAAAAAAAAATACATATATATATATATATATATCTCGTTAATTATGAGCGTACTTATTCGACATAGGTTTTGTAAAAATATCATGTTATTCGACTAAGGTGTTGTTAAAGATGTTTTGCCAAAACATGAGCAATCTCATTTGCCCACCTAGACACATGAAATATAAATGAAAAGAACATCTTTATTTTTTCTTAGCTCATCAAACTCTTTGTTTGTTAGTTTTGAAACTAACATCTATGTTGTTGATGTTCTGTCCTAGTAATTTTTTTTGCTTCATTCTTTATAAAAGATTTTGCAGTTCCTAATGTTGTCTAATTCCAATATTTAGCAATGTTCACAATAATCACTAACAATCAAGTTTGCTGTTTCTATCAGAGATGTTGTATACAACATATGATTATAATTGAAAGATCAATTACCATATTTTCAGTTTGATTAATATCACATATTTATATCAAAACAAAAGAAAATTATCATCACATTATACTTGATAAAAATATGCCTGAAATTTATATTATTTAAATGTAAAAAAAAAATTGGCTGCATATCAACATCTTAAATAAACATACTTTTTCTATAAATTAATATTAATTTATTCATTAATTATAAATTAATATTAGTTTATTCATTAATTATAAATTAATATTAATTTATTCATTAATTAATACAAATTTAAAGCTCTAATATTATAAAGTTAATAAGATTTTAATGTAAATGTATCGATTATTAAAAGATGTGGATGTGCAATCCGACAAGGCATAACCTGTCAGTGCCAAGCTGTGTAACCACGTGGCAAAGGACCCACTTCGTCACCGAAACATCCAACACTCTCTGCCCACGTCAGCTGTAATAAAGCACGTGCGGATCGGTCCATCTTCTTTTAAAAAGGTTCGTCTGCCAGAATCTAGCTGTTAGTCACGCATGTAACCAATGAATATACAACCCGTGTGACGAGAAGAGGAGGGTATTTGATATGTAGGGTATGCAGTAGCGTATCCAACATACGCATCGTTGTGCTGCTTAATAAAGAAAAGTAAAGTAAACAAAAATTGAAAAGTTGTGGTAGTCAGAGAAACTATGTTCTGGTAGTGTCTGACACGTGGCGTTTCCAGGTAACGAGATAAGGCTGGACCATATCTTTTTCTCTTATCCCATTAACTCTTTTCGATCGTTTTATTTTGTATTTTATTTATTTATTAATTCGATCGATTGTTTTTGTTTGCTTTTAACATTCGTTTTCATACTTTGCAAATATATGAACAAACCCTATTTAAGTTTCAACTATGCCAATAGTTGCGTGCTACTTTCTCCGTTGTGCACTGACGACGAAAAGTAAGAAAATAGTGATCGATGAAAAAGTTTAATACTATGAAAGCGAATAACATTTTTATAATTCCAAAATCGAAGGTTTCATATTATTGTGAATACGACTGTACTTTAGTGTGAAAACAAAATTATATTTGAAAACCTTGATCTGGAGAAATGATTTATAGTTTTCTTTAGATTCGTTTATGTTGTTTGATTGAAGGAAGTTGGGAAACGTAAAAAGGTTATATCGCACTCATATAATTTTCCCCTTTAAAATTTGAGCCAGTCAATATTTGTAAAATTTGGAACAAAATGTTTCTAAGAATGAGATGTTTATGCATGAACAGAGTTGAACTTATACTTTTGGGGTATCCTACCTGTAGAAAAATATGTTGATATAGTCTATTAACTTCTCTTAATTGTTTACTTAATTAACGCCTCACTCTAGAAGACGTTTAAAGAAAAGAAAGAAAAAAACTCCTAGTTTTGTGGTTGGACTCCAAATTCCGAAACAATTGTCGATATGGTAAAATTGGGCATAATTTATTTGGAAGGGTTTGAGTTTATAAGGCCCGTTTAAACAGAAGCTGAAAACGAAGAAGACCGAACTAAACGGGGCCGTAATCTGACAATTTCGTGCACAGTATAGGCCCATTGAAGTTTGAAGAGGTTGTCCTCTCATCGTTTCTCCATTAATTTTCTCAGTTTCAAATCGGACTAATTCTTGGAGTGGTCATCTAGCTATAGGTTGCTGACTCTTGGCAGGCTGGCATTAGTCACGCACTTATGGAATAATGTAGAAATATCTAAAATGATATTGAAGATCTCTTAATGATAATACTCAATCTGAAATTATTTGTTTTATAATGATAGAGTAGACTCGAACCCACCCGTACATCAGCGTACGAGATATATTTCTAGTTATTATTTTTACAATTTTAAAAATATTAAAAACCTTATATTATTAAATAAAACTAAAATAAGGTATGAAAATAGGAAAATCAAATCAATTTTGTTTTGTATTTTAGTTTAACTGAAAAGTATTAAAATTAAATAAAGTATGTTTAAAATAAAATATTAAACAATTCTTTTTTGGAGAAATTTGTTAAAATATTATATTATTCAACGAAAATTTTGTAAACGGGATAGATAACTTAAAAACTATATCATGTATAACTTAATGTTATCTTTA
>KE153853.1:113483-135314 GCA_000411075.1 Sisymbrium irio | reverse complement strand
CTACCTATGTCACCAAAGTGCACTTACCTTTTCAGTTGCACATCTAGAGAAAACTCCAGAGTTAAGCGTGCTTGAGCTAGAGTAGTCTAAGAATGGGTGACCTACCGAGAAGTCATTCGTGGTACCGTGTGAGTGAGGCCAAAACATGAGAAACGGTCATGTGGTGATTGCAGGGATAGTATATCATGACTTTCGAACCTTCCGGTTAACGCACCGACCATCGGACAGGAGTGGGCCGACCCATGGGCCTAGTGAGAGGACATGGAGGCCCACTTAAAGGGGCGGTCGAGGCGTTATACATGACTAACAAAACCTTCTGAAACAACCTTCAAGGGAAACTTCCTGAGCAAGTTGACAGTTCTAGACAAGTACACCACGAGACATCCATGTCTTAAAGGCCAAAATGACCAATGTATCAGCCGCAAAGGGAGCTGAAAGAGAGAGCAATTAAATAAGAGGATCCGCGATAAACAGATCCAACTTCACCATAATGTTATCGAAAACAAAAACAAACCAGACAGGTGTAAGTTTTGGGAGAAAGACAGGCTCCATAAAGGAGGAAATAGAGAAGTAATTGCCTAAAATAGCTTAATCTGCTAAGATAGAGTAACAATCAAGAATATTATTTCCTATCAAAGAGGAAACCTGAAACATTCTCGATCTTTCTAGTCTTAGGTTCCACCAATCAGTAACTATTTGAAATAACACCAGCCTAACAATAGTTAAATATGACGCCTCATACAATTTAACAGAGGGCAACAAGGAGCATAACATCCTCACTAAGAGGTAACATGAGTTTCATCCTACAAAACACGACCATGGTAACATCCTCATATTGAGGTAACAAGGACCATAAAAGACCATGGGATTCCAGCAATAGTACATGCTCCATTACCTTTATCACTTGAGAGACAGCTTCCTTCATTGCAGTCCTCGAGTAAGAAGTAAAACCCATCTTTCTGTGATGGCCAGCAATCTGAGGCATGAAAATCACAATCATGGTGGCGGCAAGAGAACACTTTACTTCAAAGACTCTTGTCGACAAGGAGAGAGGCTGAAACTTCAAAGGGAGTGTAGCCAGGGACCTAGTGCGGGTGTAAGCAGAGGAGGAGGGTCGGAGATTTGGTGGATCCGGTGACTCCAAGGGTAGAGAAGCGGCAGAGAGGGCTACAGAGGAGAAGGTCCAGAAGAAAACAGAGAAGAGGTTCCCCTGATGATGAGAGGCGGCACCGGTGGTGAAAAGAAGAAATGGTGAGGGTGAAATGGTGACCGGCGGCGAGAGACTGAGAAGCATGACTCAGAGATAGAGGAAGGTAGGAGAGTGAGACATTTAGAACCACAGGGGAATATTAAAAGGAGCGACGGAGGAGGAAAACTTTGCTGACCCTAAACTCACGGACAACATTCGGAGAAAGGGACGACTACAAAATCAAACAAACGGAAGTACTTAATAAACGGAACAGACGAGATCGATCGACACAATTTTGGTCGGAAAATTTTTAGAAGCGGCTACTTAAAAAATGTGTAAGAGAGAAATTAGGGCGAACGCTCAGTAACTTTTAGCGATTGACACATTCAATCACTAAAATTATGTTCTTATTGTTGTGTATTAAATCGCCAAAATTATTGTTTTATAAATATTTTGCTCGCACATAATGCCTGAATGTGTTGAAATATACATTTTCTTTTTAAGAAAAATTGCAAGAAAATGCAGATCCGAGAACTCCTGAGAGATTCCTCTGAAGTGGATTACAAAACTTCAGCATATAAATAGTGTTGGGGTGTGCTAATTATTATTATCTTTCTGCCTCGCTATATATTGTTGTGGACATTTCTGGACCATGCGAATGTATTAATGTATATGTGTTTGCAGTTCAATTATTTTAGTTACTGTGTTTAACTTAAAATGGATTTTATAATATTAATTCAATAATTATACGAAATCTGACTGGATTCACTATAAAGAAAAAATAAGGCAGAGGAAGGGATTGTTCTCTTTAAAGTTATATTGAGATTAGATTCCTACATACAAGCATACAACCAAGAGAATCTGCCAATCACTCCCATCCTTTTTTCCTTTTTTTTGTTGAGAAACGTTTTTTTTTTCAAAAAATAAAATAAATAAATGCTTATAGGGCTTCACAAAACTATCTAGAACAATTTTTAACGTTTAACTATATATATATATATAGTCAAAACACTGGTTTTATACATGGCTGAACACTGATACTAAATACTATCTGTTGCTAATCCGTTATCCGATTGGTATTCACTTAATAAACAATGTAGTTGTTTTCCTATCGGATAACACGTATGATTATTCTTAAACTATATGTGACGTGCCAATTACCCTAACACGTATCATATTTCTTATAGAATTCCTCTTTTGTTTTTTATAATCATGCTTTTGAATTGTATATATTGGAATATTTGTAATTTAGGTGTTTTTATTTTAATTACAAGTTTCATATTTTGGAGAGTGGAATTTGGTTATCTTTGACAGTGTTAGTGCTGTCTAGTATTCATTTTGGACTTTTCGAATACGATCAAATAAATTTTCTTACTCTAACTGACCTGTTTGACTAATGGATGTCTGATGCCAAAAAAAAAAAAAGACTAATGAATGTCCTGAAACTTGTGAAAATTTAAACCGTTCCATCTTTTATTTTGTCGGTAAATGTTCAACTAGATTTTTTTTTTGTTGCCATAAGCTCGATTTGAAAATAAGATTCTTGCAGAGGAAGAACAATTCTTCAAAATACAAGTGGTTTAGACTTTAGAGCATTAATTATGAAAATATGAGAAAATAAAAAGTTTTTTTTCAATAATATACAAGAAAATTTGACGACAACAAAAAAAGTTCCTTCCCACCACAAGAAACTCAAACTATACAACAGTAAACTTTTTGCTATCACATAGTTACAAGTAACTCATGAACATGATTCGTGAGCATCATGAAAACAACGATGCATGGCAGCTTAGTCGTATATTTGTAAACATACGACATGCGCATATAGTTTTGGTACCACATAGGCAAGTCTATATATTTATCTTTTTGTCGACATCGGTGACTATATGAGAAAAAAATATAATTTCTTCGACTGAAATATAATATGAAGGGACACATATCGTATAGATACAAGTATGGTGGGGGCAACATTACGGAAGAGCAAGCCAAGATACAGATGAGACACAACACAACAAACCTTACACTTTTTCTTTACCCTTCTTTTTAGGAGCGATTCCTGTATTTATACACCCTAATTAGATTATAAAATGCATCACTATCTATCCTGGAATATAAATTATACAATCTGTGTGGTAGATACTAGATATATAACTTATTATTAAATAATATCCATAGATAAAAGAAAATCTTTAAGAAATGAATTACAGTAAAACTCGAATTATTAAGAAACAACATATATAAATTGCTATTATTGATACCTTCCCAGACAGTTCACCCATCAAATGTTTAAAAAATGTTATATCTTAACTATAAGGCTACAACTTTTACGAATCGTGCACATCCTAAAGGCGATGTCGATATTTATAGAGCATCACCTAATCATATATAATAAATTAAACACACAAAAAAACCACTTGTTCATAAGAAGAAAAACACAAGAGAGGAAAGGACCATGTTGAAAATAGAACAGAAAACGGTAAAGAATAATAGCAATCAAAGAAAAAGAATAGCTATGCATGCTATACGATATGTGTCCATTAAGATAGATCGATGTCCATACGACCAGAAATGAAGTGTACTAAAACCTCTTTTTATCTGATCTTATATTACCTCATATTCATATATCGAAGAAAAAGTAACACGATATTACAAAAGGCAACATAGCAAAAAAGAACAAAGCGGTGTGAAATCAGGAAATGATCGAAGAAAGAGAAGAGAAAACATCAATTAATAATAAAAATGAAAAGAAAGAAAAAAATGAAAAGAAAGAGGAAAGGGTCAAGAGAGCATATATTCCCTTCTCCAACAGAACCCCACTCATGTTTCCAGATATGGAGTGAGAGAAGAAAGAAAAAGAACAACATCAACCACTCCAAAGATTTATATATATATAAATCTCCATATCTTTGCCAACAAACCCAACAATCTTTGAAAACAAATAACCCTTTCGTTTTTATTTATATTTCTTGGGGTCGTTCTTAATTATATACTAGAGAGAAAGAGAGAGATTTGTATGTGTTTGTCAATGGAGAGCAACACTACTAATGGTAATAATCAGAAGATAAAGATGAGTCTTGTGTTGTCAACAGATGCTAAGCCCAGATTAAAATGGACTTGTGAGCTTCATCACAGATTCATTGAAGCCGTTAATCAACTCGGTGGACCAAACAGTATGTATACAATTAGTGTTTTCACCTTCTTTTGTTTATAGTTTTTCCTTCCGTATCCATTTTTTTATTGGCTTTTTGGTTTGTTCTGTTTTGTGTGTTTCAGAGGCAACACCTAAGGGTTTGATGAAGGCTATGGAGATTCCTGGGCTTACCTTGTATCATCTCAAGAGCCATTTACAGGTAATTTATGTTCGAGAATCTTTGGTTGGATAATTTTTTATGTTTCTGGAAGATCAAATTTGGATGATTTTATTTTTATCTTTCTGCAGAAATATCGGATAGGAAAGAGCTTGAAGTTTGATGATAACAAGCTAGAAGGTTTGAGATTCCTTTTTTTATTTTATTATAACATTGATCATGTTTTTATGAAGCAAAGAAAATAACAGTTTCTTAAATTTCAACCCTGATCTGACCAAATTAGGTTAAAAGATGTTTAAATTTGTGTTTGTTTCTTATTTATTATTTGTTTCATGGTCTAGCAGCTTCCTCTGGTTCAGAAACCCAAGAAGCTGATAGTAAAAACGATTCTAGAGATTTCAGAGGCAGTGTCAACGAAGAAAACAACAGCCCAGCTAACGAGTAATTAATGATCAGATAATCAAAACAATAATATCTTACGTAGATAGATTCTTTAAACAAATTTAAAATCATTTGTTTGGTTTGTTTTGAAGTAGAGGCTTGCAGATCACGGAGGCTTTACAACTGCAGATGGAAGTTCAGAAGAAACTTCATGAACAAATAGAAGTAATAAACGTCAATCAAACCTCCTGATTTTCCACACAAATCTTTACTTGGGGTCTAAAGTTGTTTTGGTCTCAGGTTCAGAGGCATTTGCAAGTGAAGATTGAGGCGCAAGGAAAGTATTTACAGTCAGTATTACTGAAAGCTCAACAAACTCTCGCTGGCTACACATCTTCCAATCTTGGCATGGACTTTGCGAGATCCGAGCTCTCTAGATTAGCTTCAATGGTGAATCCGAGTTCTTCGTTCTCGGAGCTAACGCAAGTGGAAGAATACGAAGAAGAAGAAGCAGGGGATGTGGAACAAGGATTCTTGTGGTGCAAGAAACCTGAAAACAGAGGAATTAGACAGCCAAGACGTTCAGTTGAGAGCTCGTTGACATCTTCGGAGAGCTCAGAGACAAAACTGAATAATATTAATGACGAGAGGAAATCGATGGAGCTTCCATTGATGGAGATCAAATCAGAAGTGATGACGGAGAAGAAGAAGAGAAGCCTAAACGACGTCGTTTGCGTGGAACATCAGCCTCCAAAGAAGCGAAATTTTGGAGTTGATGATGATGATGAGCAGCACCTGAGGTTGAGTTTGAATAGTTACAAGAAAGACATGGGGACGTGTCCGAACATAGGACTTGGGTTCAATTGAAAAAAAATAAACATTTTATTTTAATATATAATGTTTAAAAAAAGTCCTATGTATGTGCGTAGATTTCCATAGATGATATAAAGTAGAGATTTTGTGAGTAAGTCGGGGGTGAAGAACGCATGGGAATATTCTATATGAGTCAACATGATTAATATACTATATAGAAAAATGTGTGATATGTGTGTAAAGATTAGGTGGGGAGGCTTGTGGATGTGGTAAAGGCGGATTTGGGGGGAACTTTTTATGATCAATGAAAGAAGCAAAATGATTAATTTGAGTGAGCTTTTATCATTATGTCCCGACCATGATAAGCATGTTTGCTTCTCAGTGGTTGTTTTATGACAAGACAAACCATATATAAATATATATATACTCGAGTCGGGAAACAAATTCGAAACCTTACTTAATTATTTTACTAAGCAGTCACCTTGAATATATATTTGGATCCACACGAGAAGGTGTGTGTAATACGTGTTATCATGCATAACATGGAGGAAAGAGAGTCACGTGTTCATGTAAACGAGGTTTATCAAGTGTAATTTGAATTTATCTCGCAAATGAAGATGGTTTTATGATCTATGACCCATAAGTGTTCCGCTGGTTTGAATAGTATGGAGTTATTTGTTTCTTAAATTTTTTCACAATTTTCTTAAAGTTTCAGTAATTTTTAAAATAACCTTTTACGTGTTTACCCTATAGAAACTTTGTTATTTTCATTGTAATGGCTAACTTTTTGGTATTATGTGAAAGTTAAACGTCGATATATAAAGTTTATATATACCACGTCAAACTTTGCAATTGATGGATGCCTTTTTTGTCGCGTTATGAACGCTCTCATCCCGACCTTTACATTTAACAGAGAATGAGAAACCTGTAAAAGACATAAAATGAGAAGACCAAATTGATGAAATCCAAAGATATATTTCCCAAGATATACATGTCCAATATTTTTGCTACTTGTAAAGGAAATGGGGAAAAATTGTTACCGAGGAAATTGTAATCAAAAACAGTTATACGTCCTAGTTTTTCCTTTTTTGCATTCCTTTTCTTCCTCCACCCACTGTAAGTAGAGACTAACGAGAAAATATAATCGAACCATTGTGCACAACTTACAGACAAGAAATAGTTTGTACCAGTGCCATCCCTTAATGTTATGTGACCTAAAGCATATTTGAGCATATATAAAAACTATACAATACGGTCACCAAACAATTTGAGAGAGTGAGAGAAATATAAATTGAAGTAATGTACGTTTTTTCAATGTCTCATCCAAGCATATGTTTTTGGGAAACCCGTGATATCTATATAGCCAAAATCTTATTTTGTCTGAATTCAATTATTTTTGCCTTCCCATTGTTCTAAGCCATGGGTTCTAAGTATAATGTGAAAACGTTCTTGGTATCTTCCAAGTTCTAAATTATAGCTTTGATATATGCAGTGTTACGGTCGGTGTAGACGTGTAGTTGAAATTTGAAATCATCTAATAAAATTCGTGGATAATTATGGTAAAATAGGTTAGCTAATAATTTCAGTTTAATGGTTTAGTGATTAGAAGATGACACAGGATATTTAAATTTTTTTTTTTCAGTTTGAAAGAAATGAGGCCAATATGAAGCACCAAATTTTTCTTTTTGCCAATCAAACATTTGTTTAATTAGTGATAAAATGGTAAACTCGTTATATAAAGAACAAAATATATTTTCTGAACAAAATAGGAAAATATTTTTCAATATGATAATTTACAGACACTTATAGAGAAATAAAATTACCTATCACCAAACCTTTTCATTTCACGAAAATTAGTTTTAGGAGTAAGCAAATCATAAGCATTAATGTTATATATCACTTGTACTTGATTGATGTAAAGCGAGACTGTCTAGTATGCACATGATACCACCTTTTCGCATCCTATGTAGAGTTTTGGATCCAACTTCAGGCACGTTCTGCTCACATGTTGTATGTTTGACTTATTTGAATTTACCCAAAAATGTCAAAAGGGTAGTAAAACCAAATAATCATTATGGTAAAAGCTAATTTCATTTTTTACTTTGCATGGACACGGACAAATCATACTCAAAAGTTTCATACTCGGCCCAATTTATCTATAGGCCCGTTTTATCCAAATATCATTGAAATGTCAAATAGCCATGCCCATTTTCGAACATTATTTCAATTATCAAGAAAGAACGAACAGTTGCAACTTAAAACGAACATGATAGCAGATTTTTTTTTCCAAAGAGGACTAAAGATAAGCTACGATGGACATCAATTATATTTATAGTTTCGCACCAAAAAATAAGAAACTAGGAATGTTGTGATGAGGATTTTTTTTTGTAATTTTCCAACTACAGCCGGTTAAGCTTGCACTGGGCTAAACCGGATTCTGGCCTAAGCCAAATCAGCCAAGGCCATTTGTTTTTGTAGGGGGTTAGGCCTAAGCCAATCTATACTGTTCAGCTCGGTTAGGACCAGACTAGATCAAGATTGGGACAATGGCCTCGATTTGTGAATCGCAGCATCACTATTTATTAGAAACCAAACACAGACATTTTTTTATACTGATCGTGCATTAGACTTTTATCCACCGAGGGAATATCACCATCATCTATCTATAATTCAATTGTACAACCCAAGTTTGCTTTGTTTTGCTTTTAACTTCTTTTGGATCCTTTCTCATGTCATGGTGGCCGCTTCCCTCCGACCACATCAGAGATCTCATTGGTCACATCGAAGACCCCCAATCCGAAAAAGAATAATACTACTTTAAATTCAAAGAACAGATAAAATAAAACATATACAAAACAAAAACAATCTCAACATTCAAGATTTCGTTATCTTATTTTAAAAATGTATATTTTGTGTATTTTTAAGTAAAGGAAAAGTTGCCACTTTAGGACTAACCTCGAGAATGGAGAAAAAAGCAAAGTGGGAACTCAAAATCAGCAAATGAGTATTTTGTTTTTTGGACCAACGACTGGTCTCCTCCTGCTTTGTTTTTGAGCCTGCAAGCAATATCCAATCCTCAGTTTTAAATTATAGTATGTTACTTTGAGACAGAACCTGATGCTTCAGAATGTTCCAAGTACCATGTGATAAAATAATTGAAAATTGCTAAAAACATAATTAAAAGAAATTTAAATGACAACAGTAAAGAAAAGGGAGGTCAGATAAAGAAAAAGATCGTCCCTTATGAATAAATGAGAAAAAAAATTAAGGGAACTACATCAAACCAAAGTGGGTCTTTTTGAATCATTGCATTGAGGATTAAGATCTGTGGATGAATCGAAACAGGGTGGGAAAAAGCATTAAGAGGCATAATTAGCATAAATAAACAAACCCAAAATAATAATGAGTTATGGTGAATCTTAAACTTGACAAGGAAATATCGAATCTCTCATTTCTACAGTAGACACTAAATTTAGTATTATTGTCTACAGAGTTCTTCAATAATTTTCTTGGCTCCATCCTCTTTAAATTTCTTTAATTAATCTTCTGTAGATTCTATCCTAAACTACTACATGATATATCAGGCAAAACTGGCTTTTATGTTATGATATATCATATATTTACCGATAACTATATGAGTTTTGTGAGAAGATAAAGATGAGGTAGCACAAGTAAACATGCGGTGCAGCCGATGTTGTTGCTTTAAAAAGTGAGCTATGAATCCTAAAGTGAAGAGGGGGGAAGATCTTAGAATAATATAAAGAATCATTCTTAAAGAGAAATAAAAAAAAAAAAATGTATTTAGTTTCTTTTGGAAGGGGGTTGCTCTGTTGTACCTTTGTTTTGCCAAAGTTTAACGCTTTATATGAGTAGCTTGTTCCTGTAGCTGTAGCATCGGTTTGCATGGCCCACGGGTCCGGTCCGCTGTGTTCCTGCCGCTTAACAAACAAAACCACTTTCCTTAACAACAAAGGAATTATGACATAACCAGTATCCACAGCATAAAAGGGCGTAAACTTGAATGATTAGTATCGAACCCATTGTCCCCAAGAAAAAAAGTTAAAGGCATTGGTTATGTTTCGAAAGTACAAATTGTGAAATCAAGTAAAAAGCACTCGATGGGTGAATATGCCATATTTGAAACAAGATAAGAAAAGAAACCATTAAACAGATAACTTAAAACTTTTTTCATGCTGTTTTTGTTTTAAACTATTCATCCATATATTTCGAAAGAAACACATCAATTAATAGAAACTATTAGCACCATACTAACGTGACTTATAGCAAAATCCCTTGATCAGGGTAAGCAGTTTGTAAATGGTGAATACAGAGAATCTCATAAAACATGTTCTCTGGAAAGAGCAAGTGTTCATGAAAGTATAAGCTTAATCAGTTTATATGACAGGAAACCAAAATTGGCAAATTGTCCAATCAAGATTGGTAAGGACAAAGGATATAGTTAGACAAAAGCAAAGGACAAATGTAGAGTGATGTAGCTAGAGAAACCAATGAAGAAAGATACTTAACTTCCCAGCGGTTTTCGTGTACCGAACTCTTTTGTACAATCATTGTCAGATTCTTCCAATAACAGCCTTAATCTACTTAGATTTCCAAAGCAATGTTTTTTTAAGTGACTCTAAATTCCTCAGGGTCCCAGGGACCCACTGTGTGCTTTTACGCTTTAAAGCTCCCCTCCAAATCCCAATAACTGATATATAACACGACTATATCTACAGGGAAGGAACACACATGAAAATTCAGATTTCAGAAGGGATACAAATCTCATCCTCATTACCCCTAACCTTCTCTCATTTCTTTGAAGACAAGAAAAGATACTCTGATTCTTCTTGTCTGCCTAAGAGCAGAAATGCTGGGTTCCAGTACTAGACTGAAGCTTTTTCTTCTTGTCTGCATAGGATTACTATCAGACAACAGATATAAGGTCTCAGCCGTGAGAAATAGAGATTTTTTCCTCAGACAAACACATGGAGACAAAGCTGGAGTTCAACCAGGTGAAGTTGCTAAGCTAAGGAGCATCGACATTCATTTTAAGGACAACCGTGAAGATCAAGGAATGCTCAGTGGAAACCGGCGCATTCTTGAGGAGGTTACCAAGAATAAAGTTAAACCGAAGACGCAAAAAGAAAAGAATATGACAAAGAACTCCTTCCAATCAAGTAAGAGACGGGTAAGACGAGGATCAGATCCTATCCACAACAAATCCGAGCCGCTTTCTTGAGTGGCACAACAACAATCAACTACAGAGAAAAAAAGGCAACATACTACAGAAATGCAAGAAGAAGGAGAAGAAAAAGGGACAACAAAAACCTTGTCAAGCTGGAGGTAGGTTAGTTGGTTATTTCTCGGGGTTTTGTTTTCAAGTATAGGTTTGATAAAAACACAGAATATTCGCTGTTGAAGCCATCGTTGGTATGCAGAACAGCATTGTCTGTTCAGATACACCAGGAGAATACATATTTATTTTTCAAAACATTTCTTTGACTAAAGTCTTCACTCTTTTGTTTGCATTAGTTCTAAGTTTCTCGATAAGTTTTGTTCTTTTCTGCATTGCTTTGACTCCACCAAAAACATATCTTATGTATATAAAATATCTCAAAAGTTTTGATTGTCTACAAAATTCACTGTGAACCCTCTCTTTTCCCACAAATCCCACTTGAACTAGGTTAACCAATTCTGTCTTTCTAACAATATCGACTTATCAACCAGTGTGAATGAAAAAAACCAAGAAAATCGAATTTCTCTAACCAAACTCCTGGCTGCTGCAAGAAACTATAAATCTAAGGATTTTTTTTCAGGAAAGTGCTAGTCCTAATGAAACTTTTAGGCGGATACAATATTTGATAGAACAGAGAAGTTTTATATTCAAAATTTAGATTCCTTGCTTTTTTCCTCATGGATAAAACTCAGTTCATTTTTTTTTTTTTGGTTTTCATGTTAAGAACTCAGTTCATTTTTGGCACAAAGCCGTGAGATTAACCTCAAGAATTTGCAATCACACGAATATTGTTATTGGAACTAACGCCTACATGTGATGCGATCCAACTACTATTGAAAAGATGACACTCCCAAAACCAAAGATACTTAAAACGCAGGCGCCATGCAAAAACCAGCGAGGACTTACGGTCTTATATATCTTTTGGAAAGATTAAAATCCGTCCCCGCCTCACCATCATCCACGTACTGTGAGGACGAGATTAATTGTAGTCGTGTAGATGCCTAACGGTAACCACAAAATCATTATTTGCTAAACTTAGTTGTTAGGCCCAGTCCATAAAAGGATATCTACTGGGCTTATTTCTTAAAATGTTTTGTTCTCGACAATCTTTTTTTTTTCTTTCAGTAACGGTTAAAGTTAAAAGAACCCATCTATTAAACCTAGTACTTGCATGGTAAAACTTCAAACTCTCATCAACAAATATAGGCTTGTCTATAACTTTTGGCTAGTATGGTTTGTATTATATTATTGTATAACCACCTGAATCCTAATTTGACACTGTGCTAATTGTTAACAGAACAACAAACCAAATTTATGGTAATAACTGGTAAATGCTCGGCAATTCTAAACAAAGTTCACAAGGTCGAAATTGCGACGATGCGTGAGACTTAAAACTATATGATTTTAGCGTTTTATAATTAATTGTAAAATTTTATCAAGTTCAAGTGTCATCCAAACTATTTGACTATTCCACACTGTTGTAGTATTCGCATACAAGTCATGTTTCCAACGTGAAAAATAATAATTACAAATTTCCTAAAACATAGAGAATATAAAATGTTACGCTAAAATGACCCCATGATTATATGACATCTAAATTTCGGCTACACTTTACTTTTTCTTCCAATCTAGTGGTCGAATTGTGTGATGCGCGTGCCAATTTGGTCATTGATAAGATCGTTAGGACGTTGTTCTAATCCGTATTTATGATGCTGTTTGACCCACGATTCAGCTTAAAAGATTCTAATTGTAAAAACGGAGTAAATAAATTGTTACATCAATGTCATGTCAACGAAATTATTAGCAGAATTATACACTCGGTTGTTATTATATATTATTGTTCGGTCAAATAGAGTCGATAATTTTGATTTGGATTCTAATTAGGCGTAATTGGTGACTAAGGTTTGTCATAAACGACAAAACGTAAAACCTGCTTTATACTCTTTATGATGTGTAGCACCACATTCACTTATTTAATGGAGTATGTGGTAACTAAAAGAGTCTGAGTTTTCATCTACACAAGTATGTTATAGAAGTTACATCATTTACGTACATACTTATAAATTTAATTGAAACCGCAATTTTCAGTAAATAGTATTTAAGCAATTTTCAGTAAATTCTGATATAAGTTATGTAGCCGACAAAAAAAAAATGTTCGGTGTGGAATACGGTGATTAGGAGTTAAATTAATTAGATGTCAAAAAAAGAATTAGAAACGAATAAGTCGGGATGTTTAGAAGAGAAGGACATACAAACATAATTGCGACCCAAAGCTAATCAATAACGTAAACAAAATGCAATGAAAGACTAATTTGCGGCGCCACAATATTGACAAGAAGTGAGAAGAAGAGGTCGGTCAAGAGATAAGAGCCTTTTAAGATAGTGGTTAAGGAAATTAGTCACTATAATCACAAAACGAAGTTTGGCAATTGTCACGGCAAACTCTGATTTGCTCCACTATTGCTAAGTATGAAGTATTATTCATCCAATATTTTTGATTTTCTACAAAAGACAAGTAGCACATCGGCACAAGTCAAATACTTTTGTAGAGCACGTAATACCTATATTAGAAACATAACTATGCTTTATTTAGATAATAAAGGGACCTATAGATTAATTGGTTAATTGGAAAGTTACCGTTTTAGACTTGTAAAGTAATAATTGCCCATTATATAAACCAAAATACAAGACGTAAATAAGAAAATGGTCCCTATTCATTTTATGACCGTTGACAACCAAAAACAAAACAAGCTAGAAAAGGTTAAAACGAAGCGGATAGAAATGTAGGGCTGAGACAGCGAAATTTACTAAAACATGGGGCTCTGACGTGAACTTTAAAAATGATAAAACTGTAAGCTGTACAGTGGAATATGAAATTGCAGGGCAGCTGGAATTGTCCTTTAGTACGATGCATGTAATGGGCATTTGCCACGTACACAGTTTGGACTCAATCCTTCCCTCTCCGTCGAATATATTCCTTCTTATTTGATTTCAATTTCTTTTCTTTTTTCCTATTTATAAAATTTTAGCTTTACCAATTTCTTCCTCTCCACCAACAAGTTACCCACTGGTGAAAAGTGATAACCCCATAACTTCGAAATGTCCCGTAAAATCATTGAAGAAAAGCATGTGAATATGTGATTCGACCCTATATTTTATTTGTATGTAGTCTATAGCGTATGAATAGATATCAAGTGACTACAAAAAAAAAAAGAATTCTCTGTTTCACCAAAATAAGAAAAAAGTAAAATCGAAAATTGAGTTATGGTATTTTCATTTTGATATACAGTAAGTGTGTTCTTCTTTTGCTGTGTGTGTTTTGGACGTATGTGGGTATGCACTTATTACATTTTTTCAAGTCCTAATTATATTTCATCACTGCCATGTTCTTTACCGATATAATTACATCATCGTCACATGCACTTACTTAATTTTCAATTTTTACAAATATAAATAAAATAAAATAAAAAACCCACACAAAACCTAATCTCCTCTTTAACTCACGTTAATCATAAAAGAGTAAACACAACTATAAAGACAGAACATAACTTAAAGCCATGGATTTGTCTTCAAAACACAAACAAACATTAACAAACTCTCCTGTTGCCGGAGAAATGGGTGTCTGTTACAAAGAGTGTCTGAAAAACCACGCGGCTAACCTCGGCGGTCATGCCCTCGACGGCTGCGGCGAGTTTATGCCAACCCCTACCGCAACTCCCACCGATCCTTCCTCTCTCCGATGCGCAGCTTGTGGTTGCCACCGTAACTTCCACCGTCGTGACCCTTCCGACCATCTCGGCAGTTTCCTCCCTTCGCATCCCACTCTCTCTCCCTCCGGCACGGAATCTCCACCGTCTCAGTCGCTTCACCACGTGGCTTCCCCTGTTCCATGCTCTTACTACACTTCAGCTCCGCACCACGTGCTTCTCTCTCTCAGCTCCGGTTTCCCTGGACCGTCAGATCAAGATCCAACGGCCGTAAGATCGGAGAACAGCTCCAAAGGAGCAATGAGGAAACGTACGAGGACCAAGTTCACGCCTGAGCAGAAGGTGAAGATGAGAGCTTTCGCTGAGAAAGCAGGTTGGAGAATCAACGGCTGTGATGACATGTCGGTGAGAGACTTCTGTAGCGAAATTGGGATTGAGAGAGGAGTTCTTAAAGTATGGATGCATAATAACAAGTATTCTCATCTCAACGGCAAGAACAGAGAGATCGTGTCTATGGATCATCGTCTTCTTTGTCTCAACACTCAGAGCTGTAACAATGGTGGAGAAGAGGGAGACAACGCTGATGGGTCTTCGTCTTCTTAGAGGAAGCTTTGGTCAAAGCTCTAATTAGGATACCTAAAATTCGGGGGAAGTCTAAAAAATTATGAGCATTAATTAACAGTTTAAATCTTATAATAGTAAGTTCTAACATGTAATCGATCAACGATATATATGCAGTTTTAAAAATATTAATTGAAAGTTTCTCCGGTTTTTTGGTTTTTTACTTTTTCTTGTTTGACAGTGATGTTCAGACTTCAGAGATCGTAATGGGTTTGGTAATGAAAGATATTTTAATTCGAAGGTTGAACTGAAAAATGCAACCATTCTAATTATAGTAAGTGAATAATTCTCCCAATTGTGATCGAGGAGATCAAAAGATTCGTTGGTTTGTGTTTAGTATATTGAAAAACCTTTCGCCATTATTATTCAATGTTATCTTCTGTATATATAATTGGAAATAATCTCCTGAGCTTTTAAGAAAAAGTAAGTAGAGTTTGCTTATTTATGAGAGATACGACGTGGTTATTAAGATGGCAACAAACTATGGCGTGGCCGAATATAATTAGGTCATCTGGGCGGCATATTTGTTGATTTATAATATAAAGTTATAAAAATGCGGGCTTATCTCTTTTTTTCTTCTCGCCTTTCCATTTAAGGATAAGCTTCGGGCAACAGCAATCTCGCTTACTTATCCCTAATTAAGAATAATACAAATGTTACTTATATAATATCTGCTCTAGAGTCTAGACAAATGTCTGGCTCTCTCTGCATCACTGATCCCCTCCTCCAATGATATTAAAAGAAATCATTTTGCTCTTTGTTTTATAGAAAACTTTATTTTTATGTATTTCTTATGGGTTAACATTTTTTATTTACCAAATGCGGACAACAAGTCTGTATCCAAGCATAAGTACCAAGCAAGAGCCTGTAGAAAGATAATCCAGTACGATCGTTGCCAGAAATGCCAACTATCTTTTCTTTAGGTGACTAACTGCATATTTATGTAGTGATATTTACTACTCGGTACATTCTTATAAGTTATAATTAACAATAACAATGTATCTATAATATATTACAGAATCAATACGAAATGCAAGCATGTCATCATATCGGTAATCCTACAAGTAACGAATGAAGATGAGCTTATCCCATGCATATTATATTGTTAATGTTGCTGATTATGGTCATATGAGAGGTACGAATAGTTTTTTTGGAATTGTTATATGTAGTGATTGTATACTAAAGTATACTAAATACACGAGATTCCAAGATGGATGATTGCTAGACATGTTGATCTTTACCAATAGATATTCGAATCAATCTCATGGTAGCAGGCAAGCAGTACTTTGACTACAATACCGACTAGTTGATCAGTTGAACTGGTATGAGAAACTTGATATTCCTTGGCTTGAAACTTGATCACGAACGAAGTGATAATTAAATGCGATGCGTTTCATGAAAGAGTAAAACACGTGATTAGTTGCACGGATGTTGTTACAATATATGTATAAGGAGTCACATGTATAGTAGGCGCGGAACCTTTGATTTTCTTTTTGGTGCTACATGTGATAGATTATGCTCTACAAAAATCATTTTAACTGGAAATATAATGGTCTTGAAATAAGAATGCCAGAGGGCTCACAAGCGAAAGAGGTTACCTGCAACGGTCACCCCTACAGAGTCCAAAAGAAGCACAAAATAAAAATTGCAAATCAGCAAATATTTTCTAATTTGGGTCGGAGGTGGTCATTGTCAAATTCTTTGAATCCATGAATAACAATATGAGATATAACAATTACGATCTGACATATTTTTGGAAACAGTTGAATTATATAACTTCATTCTACATTTCAACATAGAAACAAATACCACTTTGTAATATAATTTGTATTGTCTGGTCAATTGGTCCCCCATGAAACAGGGATGATAAAAGTAAAACCTAAAGATAAAGCATACTCTACTGGCCCAATTCGTATTGTTGTTTTAGCGAGAGCACAAAGTCCATGGACATCTAAGAGATGGACATGTCTCTATGTTGTGGGATAAAAATTGGACTTTAGGCCCGGCCCAGACGATAAAAGAGGAGATAGATACTGGGCGCGTCAGAATCATTGCTCCGTTCCAGACCTATTATAACACGTGTAGATATACACATCTCCATTGCACGTTGAATATGAAAGACAAACCCAAGATGAGATGACAATTAAATTGATGAACACCATAAGAAAGACCGGTACACGATGGAATATTGAAAAAACATAAAAATGTACATGTGCAAAATACATTGTCAATAAATTACAATTTGGAGTTTGGACCGTGACTTGCTCATGCATATTTGGACGGTCGAAAGGCCAAGCTCGCACGCAATTATGTCAACATACACGGACCTATTGGTACACTTACAAGTGTCCACCAGAAAGCAGCTACACATTAACACAAAATTGCTGATATCTTCTGTTGGTCCCCCAAACGTTCAATCTACAAATCTACCAACGAAATTGAGTTAAAAACGATGGATTTAATCTTATTAATGACTCTTTAAAAGATGATAAAAGCAAATGAATAGTTGACACTTCAAGAAAAAAAAGGGCATGTGAACCAATGAATGTGTTGAAAGCAAAGTGACAAATGGAGAAGAACCCGAAAAGCAATGCAAATATTGACTCTTGAGTTTTTCCATGTTGAACAGTGTCCGTTCTCCAAGACAAAAGTAAATAAAAAGAAAACGAAAAACAATAATTTGAATAGAGTTATTCGAATAGATTTGATATAGTAACGTATTGACCGAGAACCAAAAAAAACTTTATTCTCCCTTTCGGACATCTTAAGCACAAGGCAAAAAATTCTCATAACTGAAAAAGAAGAAAATAGAAAAAAATAGGAAAAATGCAAAATTTAAATAGAAAGCGAGATTTCATCTTTGAGACAAAGATACTATATAAAGAATGAAGGAAGAGTCATTGAAAGTATAATTGCCGTGTAATGGTGAAATTATTTTCCTACCACAAATCTCGCACCTGATTCCATTGATTTCTCCTGTGACTCTCCACTTTCGTCTCCTCCAATAGTCAGTGTGACATAAACAAATTTTTTGGAATTTTCTTGAGAGAGAGAGAAAAAAAATCATTTTAGTCATCATGTGCACAGTTGAAGAAATAAAACCAAAACATATTTCGTTTACTTTCTAACCACAAAATGCGTTGTTGAAACTATCGAGATGTGTTTCAACAGAAGTTTTGTTACGACGAAGACTTACTTCGGTCTCTCCAATAAAACTTCTTCTTGTGGTTGTTCGAAGAGACAGTTTCTGTACGGAAACACTTTCACTGTTCTCCATGCTTTCTTGGTTCCTCTCTGTAATCTCTTCTTCTTCCTTCTCGCCTCTCTTCCTTCCTCCATCTTCAGGTACTGTACGTACGCTTCTTCTCTTTTACTGCTTCTTCTTCTTCCTTCTCTGTTTTTGATTAATGGTTTTGCTTTATTAGAGTTGATTCATGATCACTTCTCTGCTGCTACTACTCAGGAGATGAAGATGGAGACTTTCTCTTATGATTCGAACATCGTTTTGGAGAAACCGTTTGTTGTTGGAAACAAGTTGGCGAAATCACAATCGGAAGGTTACTTTACAAAGGAACACGTGAAGGAAGAGATGTTGGTTTACGAGTTCATGAGTTGTGGCGTTTTAAAAGGGTTATTAGCTCACGAGAGTTTTGCTTGCGTTGAAGAAAACTTGTTTGACGAGGATGAGTTTATAGAACTCAACCCAAGTTTCAAGATTTCTAATATTGCGTATGGAGAGGAAGAAGAAGAGTTTATGCAGAGAGAAGACGAGTTGAAGATGGGTTTTGAAGAACAAGAAGTATATGACTTGGATGATAATGGTTCAGATGATGATGATGATGATGAGTTTGAGCACAGTGATGTGATAGAGAGATTGAAAACAGAAATAAGGACAGCAAGAACAGGAGGATTGTGCACCATTCTTGAGGAATCAGAGACACCATTAGAAGAGCTGAAACCACTCAAGATCGAACCAAAACAAGATCAGTTCAAAGACAGAATAGCTGAAATTCACAAGGTATACAAGAACTATGCTGTGAAGATGAGAAAGCTTGATGTCATCGATTCTCAGACAATGCATTCCATCAGTAAGTCTATCATCTCTTTCTCACAGGAAACACTATTCCAATTATTAATCAATATGAAGGCACATTAATTATTAATCAGACTGTTTCATATATTACTATATTATTATTATCAATGACATCTCTTCAGAATCTTTAATTTTTGTCTGATTTCAGCTTTTGCTTTGATTGTGAGGTCATATGGTTGACGAATGTCTCTTTCCTTCTTAAATATTGTCTCAACTACTCAAACTACAATATTTGGTTGGTGGGGTCTATGGTTGACGTTGTTAGATTTGATTTAAACAGGTTTGTTAAAGCTAAAAGATTCATCTAAACCAAGCAGAAACATCGTTAAAGCGTCTAAATCGTCTCTGCATCAGAATATATGGCCTTTCAAGAAACATAAGCTTGAATGTGATCCGAGTGAAAGACTTGTGAAAGAAGCGAGCAGAGACTTTGAGACTGTCTACGTAAGCCAACTCTGTCTCTCCTGGGAGATGCTTCGTTGGCAATACACCAAAGTCTTGGAATTTGATTCTCAGGTTGCTACTACGACTACTTATCAGTACAATTTAGTAGCTGGAGAGTTTCAACTATTCCAAGTTCTGCTTCAACGGTTTGTGGAGAATGAACCATTTCAAAACTCATCTAGAGTTGAGACTTACTTAAAGAACCGTCGCCATTTCCATAACTTCCTTCAGATTCCACTTGTTAGAGGTAACAAAAAAGTGTTTTCATTATTCTTCAGTTTGTTTTTCTGAACCTCTTTTGCTAATACCAAACTCTGCAATGTTTTCAAGATGATCGTTCTTCGAAGAGTAACAAGAAATGTAGAAACGAAGGGAAATTCGCGGTAAACATTGAAACGTTAAGAGAGATTATCCGAGAATCAATGCGTGTTTTCTGGGAGTTTCTTTGTGTAGACAAAGATGAGTTTAGTTCAGTGATGAAAGTTTCTCACCAAACACAAGTCTCTCCACAAGATCCTCTGGACCTTGAGCTCTTGACAGATATCAAAACCCATCTCCAAAAGGTATATAACTCTTCTTTCATTTTGTTAGATCGCACCAACGTTAATTTTATTTTAGAACTCAAGACCATGCTCTTGTCCTCTTATATACATATGTAGCATGAGAAGAAGCTAAAGGAAGTACTGAGAAGCCAAAGCTGCATAGTGAAGAAGTTAAAGAAGAATGAGTCAGATAGTAGTGTTGGTGTGAAGGATGAGTTACTGATAGCTCAAATCGAGCTAAGACTGGTTTCAAGAGTGATGAACATGTCAAAGCTCACGACTGAGAAGTTGGTTTGGTGTCGGGAGAAACTTAATAGGATCAGCTTCAATGGTAGGAGGATTCACATGGAACCATATTTCTCGTTGTTGCCTTGTTGAGCCGCCTCTGCCTATAAGATAATCATAGATTTTGGAACCTTATGGCTTCAGAACCAGGATGACGTTTTTATCGTCTTTGTTCCTGAGAATGAAGGTAGAATGTAGAGCTACTCAATGTTGTGTGGTTCATCCGGATTTTGTTTTGTTATCTTGTGTATTGCTATTAGTCTATTACCAGAAAGTTAAATTTAAAATCTGTTAAAAAGAAAGCTCACAAGAAAAGAAAGTAATCTATGATTCAAAAAACATCACAAAGCACAGATTTTCTTAGTTTTACAACATTGTTATTATACAACCTTTACCTTCTTCTTTTAGTTAAGAACAAGCTCTATCGTATGATAGTTCAAGTTTGTTATTATTACCTAATGACATAGGAAATTCGTCACAATCTTGACTTAATTAAAAAATTTGATTGATCAAACTTTTTTTTTTAGTAGAATTTAGGATTTCATCACTAAAGTATATCAAATAAGAAATGAAGAGTTTTGAGAGATAATAAATAGTTAAAGAGTAATGAACTGAAATATCACTTCATATTTATGTATTTTTTCCTAACTTTCAACATTAAAAAAAGTAAATGAAAATTTTGGAATGAGTAGAAGAAACACATTCAGTGAAAATTCAAATCTGAAAATTTTCAATATCACATTCTCATTTTTGTAGAAAACAAAAATTGACAAGAACAAATATTTGTTATAATCTACTATATATTAAAGGAGAATCATTTGATGGACATTTTGCTGAGTTGTCAACTTCTCATTTTTATCAGCATTTTTTGTTTCTCATTTATTTTAATTTACTATTCCTATTGTCAAACACTATTAAACTTTTTAAAAATAAATAAATATGAATATCTATTAAATATCTAAATATCTCCTCTTTATTTGGTTAAAATCAAATATCATATAATATGGAAAATTTAAAATAATCATAAAAATTGTTAATTTTTAATAATATTTAAGATCAGTATTTTTTAGTTTTTTATTTGTAAAATAAATAAAAAGAATATACTATTTTTAAAAAATTAATATTTCTTAATTTTCTTCTCATTTTTTCTAACAATTTATTTTTTCATTAATTTAAATTCTTTATCCCTATAACCAAACAGTAATTAATATT
>KE153853.1:94140-113199 GCA_000411075.1 Sisymbrium irio | reverse complement strand
ATCTATTAAATCTAAATTATTAATATTAATTTGGTTAAAAAAATTTATCATAAAATTAATTATTAATAATAAAAATATAAATTTTTTTAAAAATAAATATTTCTTAATTTTTTTTAAGAGTGAGAAATTTTATAATCATGTATTTATCAAAAGAAATATTTTTAAATGATGAGTTAAAAATTGAAGATAAAATTGAAAACAAAAATATTATTTTATAAATTCTTAATCTTATAATTTAAAATATATAAAAATAATAATTAATCATGCGTTGCGCAAGTATTATCCTAAAACCATTTTAAATAATTTTAAGGAAAAATCTGAATTTTTTTTTTTTCAAAGCTACTCAAATTTTAATTCTTCTTACATTTTTTATGGAAATAGAGATATAAACCAAATAACATTTTTTTCAGATTTTAATCATTTTCATTAATTTGTCACTATTAAATCACTTAAGATATTCAGAAATTTATGATATTTTATTTATTAAATCACTAATAAATTATTATTATAAATTTATTTTAAAATTCCACCAAAACTACTTAAATATCCTTAAAATCAACCTAAAATCCATCAAATCTTAACACCTAATTTGATAACCCCATAAAAGAAAAGATGGACTATTATGTTAAAAGCCCAATAAACCCATATTGGAAGCTGGACTAACAAAATAAAGCCCGTAACAAAGCCCATAACGCAAAATCTCGTTCGTCAGATCTAGGGCACCATAAGGGTTAAGAAGTGGGAAGCCCTTTATATAGGTCTTCACTGCTTCCTCAAGAAAACCCTAGAGGGGTGAGTGAGAGCCAAAGAAGCGGAAAGCAAAAATGGTGCAGCGTCTCGTTTACCGTTCGCGTCACAGCTACGCCACCAAATCTAACCAGCACAGGATCGTCAAAACCCCAGGTCTGTTTCTTCTCCACATCTTGTTCATATCAAAGTCGTCTTTTTTCTCAACCCATCCAATGTATTGAGTTTGTTTTCGTTGCTTTGCAGGTGGTAAATTGACATACCAGACCACTAAGAAGAGAGCCAGTGGACCCAAATGCCCCGTTACCGGCAAACGCATTCAGGGTGTAAGTCTTTGATTCTTTGGATGTTGTTAGATGTTAAAGTTTGAATCTTTTGAGTTGATTGAGCTGTGATGATGATATTGATCTGTATAGATGAGTGCAAATGTATTAGATTTTGGGTTCTCTGTAGTTTAGGTTTGGTTTGTTTCGTGCTTATTGACGGTCTTGTGCTGGTTAGATAAAATCCACACCAGGACATAACTTTATCATAAGCTAGATTTAGTGCCGCCTTGTCTTTTTATTAGTTTTCTCCTATTTGTAAGGGAATTACTGTTTTACTTGGTGGCATATATGTTAATGTTCTTCAATGTTATAACATGTCTGGTTCGCATTTGAGAGTAAAGCAAAGGACTTTCTGTTCTAATGATCATCAGTAAATGTAGCAAGATGTGTATTCGTTTGCTCATGTAACTTCGTCATTGTTAGTATCTGAATCTGACACTTATGTTTCTTTGTTTTTTAGATCCCTCACTTGAGGCCTGCTGAGTACAAGAGATCTCGATTATCCCGAAACAGGAGGACCGTGAACCGTGCTTACGGTGGTGTTTTGTCTGCTTTGGCTGTTAGAGAGAGGTTTGTTCTTTGGCTCATTTCTGTAACTAGTTTTCTGATTTCTTACCCAAAACATAATCTAATGGTTGTTGTTGTTGCTTTTGTGTATACAGAATCATTCGTGCTTTCCTTGTTGAGGAGCAAAAGATTGTGAAGAAGGTCTTGAAGCTCCAAAAGGCCAAGGAAAAGGTTGCTCCCAAGTGAGCTAGATTATCCTATTAGTTTTTCTTTATAAAATGTTTTGTGGCTCTGTTCTAGTAATTGTACTGGTTGCAGATGTTGAGAGAGACATTGTGTACTCGTCCAAATTCTTAAGCTTTTTGTTATTCGTTTTGGGTCTTAACTCTGTCGACATTTCGCAAATCTTCGGTTTTGTGTTCCCCTTTGAATGCTGCCTTCACCTTTTAACGTTTCTACTCGTACCACCTAAACACGTCTTTGTGATTTCTCTTAGTTCGTAGATGTCGATCGAGGTCGACAAATTTCTACATTGATCGAATACATACCAGTAATTGAGTTGGCAATTACTTTGCTCCAAATCTTTAAATGATGTTTCATGTAGGATCCTCAATACAAAACGACAAATTATTTAAGAATTATGAGCGCACCTCCATCAATAACAGTGATGAAACTCTTTCTATTAATACTTTTATAAAGCTTTTTAATGTAGTACTAATAAAGTTTTCATCTTCATTAATTACTTAAACCAATGATAAACTTGAGAAGAGCAAAACCTTTCGTATTCCGTTGCTGGAAGAAAACGGCAGAGTTGTAAAAATGAGATAAGTGCGAAAGGTATGGTGAGGGAGACGAACGCCGAGCAAGCCCTCGCCGGAGAAGCGTCGAGCAGCCGCCGAAAGAGGCAACGAACTCCCACAAAAGAAGCAGATCCTGCAGTAGAAGTAGTAGAAGAAGAAGAAGGTGGAGAAGGAACGGCAACTGAAGATCAGAATATCAACGGTAATGAGGCGACACTGGAGGCACGGTCCGGGACGCTGTTGGATCTGGATCTTCTTGATTGTCCCGTTTGCTGCAACACACTGAAAAATCCTATCTTTCAGGTAATTTTTAGGGGAATGTTGCATCAAGAAGATGTTTATCGAGTGAAATGAAGCACCTTTCACTGAAATGTACATATCTTGATTCGTAAAGAAGACTTCTTTTTACTTTTCAAATGAGTCCTGTGAATATAATGGCTGATGGTCCTTCGCAGCAAAAACCAAGAGTTCACTTTGGATATGTATAAGCTTGTATTTGCAATCTGAAAGTTTACCAATTCTTTTTGCAATCTCAGTGTGACAATGGACGTATAGCTTGCTCTGCTTGCTGTATTAACCTGAGGAACAAATGCCCTTCCTGCACTTTGCCCATTGGTCACTATCGGTGCAGAATAATGGAGAGAGTTGTGGAAGCTATCATTGTCCCATGCCTAAACGCCAAACATGGTTGCAACGACAAGTTCTCTTATGGCAAAGAGTTAGTCCATGAGAAGGAATGCAGTTTCGCTCTATGCTACTGTCCTGCACCAGACTGCAGCTATGCCGGCATGTACAAGGATCTCTACCGTCACTACCATGCTAACCACAAGGACGCACGGGAAAGTTTCAAGTGTGGCTTTACCTTTGACGCTTGGCTACACATCAGTGATAAGATTTTAGTCATTCAGGAGTCTAGAGATGGCCCATTGGTTGCGGTTCAGTGCTTTCAGGAGCCGCAAGGAGTGTATGTGACTGTGAACTGTATAGCACCTTCTGCTCCAGGAGTTGCTCAGTTCTCCTATCATCTCTCCTACTCGTTTGGAGGTAAAACTATGTCGTTTGGATTGGATAAGATGAATAGGATTCAGAAAGTGAGCTTCCAAACTCCTGACAAGGACTATACGTGTGTTCCTCGGCATTTCTTGGAAGAGCCGGTTAATTTGAAGATGAAACTTTGCATCCGCTGGCTAGGAGAAGAACAAGAAAGAGAAGAACATGATGAGACTGACTTTGTTGACAAAGTTCGCAGGTCAACTCGCGACAGGAAAGCTAACTCCAAGTATCAAGATAAAGTCAAGTAACCAAGTTTGTCTTCCTCCTTTTAACTTCTTTAATTGCAAAGACATGTCACTATTCTGTTTCCTGATATCAACTTATCAAGGAACAAAGAATGGTTCATGTTCTCTTTCACTTTTCCTTTCTTGTTTTTTGTTTAGTGTTTCTAAGTTTGTAGGAACTATGTACCATCGCCTGTATTTAAGAAATGAAATCCAAATGAAAAAGTAGTCTAAACTACAACTAGGAAAGTTCTTGAGTTCGTAATTTCTAAGTTGCCTGATTTATTTTAGTTTGAAAAGTCGCTTATACGAAAAAAATAAATTATTGGCAAATTATTGGCAACTAGTTGATCATTCGTCTCCCTAATCCCGAATGACTACTATTCAGGTAGGAAACTAGTATTTTACTATTTTGGACTCAGTTTTCATTTACTTGGGCCGTGAGTGGAGTGGAGAGAACCTTGACTTTGTGAAGGAGAAAACTAATGTAAACACACTTATGAAAGAACAGTCCAAGAAAAGCAAGAGGCCCTGAACAAAAGTTATCGTGGGCCTGTGCTGATACAACTAACTAATTGAAAAATATCCATCAACATCAAGCAATGGAAAAACAAGTAGGCAAATCGTCATTAATCGGGGAAAATGAGGTATAGTAACTTTCCATCAGCATGTGATGCTTCTGAGTTTGATGTTGATCTCCAACAATAGTTGAAGTTGAAGATGAGTCACCAAACTTAAATGCGTGAGAGAGAGCTTGATGATGATCTTGATTGGCACAACCGATGTTTTCTTCAAAACCGATCTCTTGGTATTCTTGCGGCAGATTAACAAGAGAAGGGCACTGCTCTTGGGCCAAGATTGCATTCGTGAGGTCGATGTTTGAGCTTATATGGTTTGTGTATTCTCCCGGAAATGATGAATCTGATGATGACAGGTTTAGCAAAAACGACGAGATATCGTTGTTGTTGAGCTTTGGAAGCTGAGATGGTTGTCTTTCTTGTGGCGCAAGCAAGAGGCTTCTTAAGTACTGTTGGTCTAGACACGGACCAGGACTGTCTGAGGAAGCGAAATCCAAGTAAGAAAAGGGACTAGTAGTTGCACAAGTACTAGTCTTAGTAGCTTCTTTCTCATCATAATATGAACGTGGTTTGGTCACATTCAGATTTTTCTTGTAAAAGTTGAAGGAAGCAGCATTTTTTTGGACAGTTTCTGGACCAATTTTGGCGGTGTTTGATGGGTTTTCGTGGGGTTCTGTGTCGGTGCTTGCCTCTTTTGGTAAAGATGAAACAAAGGAGTGAGAGATAGCTTTAAGAGCCGTTGTGTTTGTTTTCCTCAATATTCTGCATATAGCCCATGTATCCTGCAATTCCACATATATTACAAATATTCATAACGTTACTAATCAGTAATTAAATAAATGAATAGTTGACCAGGAAAGAAAAATTAGCTATCTAAATAAGACTTTATTTTTTGTGAACAAAACAAGACTTAGATATTTGTAAATGATTTAATAAAAAATTATCTGTCAAATGGAATATATTTGGTTAAACTGAGCTTAATTTCTGAACCTGTACGCCCATACGCCACCATGTTATTTTTAAACGAATTCATTGATTTACCTTTAGTCTCCTTCTCCAAATACACAACACATGAACAGTTCTCTTGCATTTAAACATCTATCTATATGTGGTTAAGCTATAACCTAAATGGTAATATATAATAACGTGACCAACATTTATAAACGATATTGCTTACGTTGGGAGATAGATGAGTATCCGAAAGAGTATGTGAAGAAGCAGAAGGCAAGCGAAACTCATGCATCATCCAATCTGTCTTAACCCCTTTAGCAGCTCTTCCTTTGTAAAACACAAGTGACTTCCTCAGACCAATGCATTTGCTTCCGTCAGATGAGTATATCGGCCTATCCGTTCCCGTGGCTTTCCAGAATCCAGCATTGGTCACTCGGTTCGGCCTTGTGCTGTTCCTATACTTTCTATCTCTTGGACAGTAGAAGTACCATTCTTTTTCGCCCGTCATCGCAAACTCTACGTTCATCAAATGCATTTATATAGTTTTATCAGGGCTTTGAAAATGAGAGGGAGATAGTTGTTGATGACCATGGTGTATGCTTTAAATGACAACAATATTTGATTTTTCAAAGATTTGGAGATTAGCATGTATTTCGGTTTAAGATTTTCCAGTTATAAGAAAAAAAAAAGGAGAACTAAAAGAGATTGTACTTGGAAGATCCCATGGGTCATATTTATAGATGTCTAGCTGTGTGATGAGCTTGATGGAGAGTGGGCGATGCTCAACCTTACGCCTTAGATAGAAACTCACGAGCTCTTCATCCGTTGGATGAAACCTAAATCCAGGCAACAACACATCTTCCATTTTCTTAGCTTCTCCGCTATTATCTCCCATAGAGTATGTATGCGAAAGTTTAATAAAAGTTTTTAAAACCTCTTATACAACGAAAAAAAACCGTATCTAGACCAACTTAAAGAGATATTAAGTTACAAAAGTTTTTAACCCTAAATGGAAAAATGAAGAGAGAGTTGGTAAGAGTGAAGTTTCTTTGCTTAATTTAAACACAATATATGCTGCCCTGTGAGGGGTCTGACCCCGAAGGATCAGCCGCCTTTTCTGCTGAATTCCATAAAAATAAATTATATGGTGAGAGAGAGTTTGTTTGAAAGCAAAAGTGTAAGTCCATGCACTTAGTGCTTCTCTAGACAAAATTGTATGAGTGTCTTGGGATATTCGTCATATATGTTTAAATTTTACGCTGTTTTAACTGATTTAAGTCTTTGTTTATCAATATGACATGGTAAGACTAGTTGCATTTGAAAAGTTCAAAAAAGAAAGAAAAAGAGTAGTTGCATTGGGTATAACCAGAAAACGTTTTGCAATCAATGTACATACATAAAAGTACATATTTGTTTCCCGAAGTTGTCTAGTCTAGATGTAGTTATTGTTAGAATTTGTTTTTGGATATATAGCCTAGGCCAATATTTCGATGGTTTTTTCGGGCAATTCGTTTGCCGAAATGATCGGATCTTAGAATTATTGGATTCCTTGTTGTGAGCATTATAAAATAGTATATTCATATGTCAAAAATGGTGTTGGTTTGAATGAAAAATGGAGGTCTAAAATATATAGTTTGTAAAGTTTTAATATTTAGCTAAGTATAAAAATTAGTAAATATTCCATATTGGATATTTGGATTTAAGTTTGTGTTTGTTAATTAGATTTTATATCTAATATTTATTTTTAACAAATATGTTGATTTTTTATGTTTTATATAAACATAAAAAGGTAAAAGTAAATCCATTAAATGAGTTATTGTTGTTTGATTTAGTCAAAAACAATAACATTTGAAAAGTTAACGTTGGCAAATTTTAGTCAAAAAGAAGGAATCTTCATTATGATAATTGATTTGTCACTTAACTCTCCATTAGAACACCATATACGTTTGTCTTTTTTTTTAGTATAAAAGAACGTGACTGGTGCAACTCATATACACATGAACAACACAAACAACAATCCCTTTCATTATAGATTATTATTTTTAGTCTTTGGTCTTTTGTTTGTGAGAATACAACATAAAAACTTAGTTTGATTACTTCTATTCTGAGTGTAGTAGAATAGTCAAATGTGGTTTTATCTTGGGATTCTGGTTGCATCAACACCATCACACTACGAGCAATTAAAGAATTAAGGAAAGAGTGTATCGACTCCACACAACCATTTCGTTCATTTGTCTTTACTTTTGGTAATTTTATTATAATTTTGATTATGTTCTTATCATTATATGAAACAAATTTTCAGTTTGCTATATCGTAAAAATAATGTTATTACAGTTGGGGGGCATTCCGAGAATTGAACTCGGGATCTCTCGTAACTGTAAGAACATTATTTTTACGATATAGTAAACTGAAAATTTGTTTCATATAATGATAAGAACATAATCGAAATTACAATAAAATTACCAAAAGTAAAGGCAAATGAACAAAATGGTTACGTAGAGTCGAGATATTCTTTCCTTAATTCTTTAATTGTCCGTAGTGTAACGGTGTCGATGCAACCAAAATCCCAGAATAAAATCACACTCGACTATTCCGCTAATACTCAGAATAAAAGTTATCGAACTAAGTTTCTATGTTGTATTCTCCCAAAAAAAGCCAAAGACTGAAAATAATAATCTATAATGAAAGGGATTGTTGTTTGTGTTGTTCGTGTGTGTATGAGTTGCACCAGTCACGTTCTTTTATACTAAAGAAAAAAGACAAACGTATATGGTTTTGTAATGGAGAGTTAAGTGAAACAATTATCATAATGAAGATTTTTTCTCTTTGACTAAAATTTGCCAACTTTAACTTTTCAAATGTTATTGTCTTTGACTAAATCAAACAGTAAATGAGTTTGGAATACTTTTGTCTTTTTTATGTTTATATAAAACATAAAAGATTAACATGTTTGTTAAAAATAAATAGTAGATATAAAATCTAATTAATAAACACAAATTTAAATCTAAATATCTAATATGAAATATTTGCTAATTTCTATATTTAACCAAATATTAGAGCTTTACAAACTATATATTTTGTACTTCTATTTTTCATTCAAACCAACACCATTTTTTGTCGGAAAAAAAAAAAACCAACACCGTATTTTACATATGAATACATTGTCTTATAGTACTCATAACAATGATTCCAATAATTTTAAGATTCTGTTATTTCGGCGAACGAATTGCCTAAAAATGCCACCGGAATATTGGCCTAAGCCATATATCTAAAAACAAATTCCAACAATTATACTTTTTCAATTGAAGTATTGTAATTTGTATTAAATATTTATCTGGAACTTTTATTGTAGTATTATGAATGTCTTGATTTTAGGACGACTGTATATAATTTTAAATACAGAGGGTCTACAACTCTACATGACATGCTTTGGGTACGTATGTAATTTTAAATACATAGCGTCTACATGACATGCTTTTGGACGTCGTAAGCGTTTGCTATCAGAGGTCACGTTTCTACATTATTACTAATATTTGTTTATCATTGTTAATCGAATTCACGTTCGAATGCACCAGTTACTGACATGCTAAAAGACTACCATATTTGTGACATATAACGGATATTTATAGATGCAATTTCTCTATTATGTATATAGCTAGTTGTGTGTATCAAGACACGCGAACCAGAACT
The DNA here is from genome assembly GCA_000411075.1 of Sisymbrium irio. NCBI lineage: Eukaryota > Viridiplantae > Streptophyta > Magnoliopsida > Brassicales > Brassicaceae > Sisymbrium > Sisymbrium irio. Next base: position 104,323 of record KE153853.1, on the reverse strand, counting down.
GCAATTTAAGAAATGCGTTAATGTCCCTTTTGTTTGAAGTTTGTAACAACTAACAAGGGTCGAGGCCAACCAAGAGATTCTCATTTAGAATTGAAACCAATAATTAAAATGAATTAATCTAATGTTATGATAAAAATTCAAAAATGAGTATAGATAATATATATATATATAGAATGGTTAATTTCTCAAAATCCGGAAAGCTCTGAACGTCTCTATTCTATTCCTCTAACAGCTTCTATTCCCACTGATTTCTGTCAGGAAATAGCAAAATTTAGTCTAGGTTTTAAAGACAAAGGTTATTTTGTAAATCTTTTTGTGGTCTGATCAGATATCTGAACCGGATATTTCCTAATTCCAATGGTGGACATTTTCATAGATTTATTTTCGAACTCTCAAATGAAAAATATTCAAAAGAACAACTTCTAGGTTTTTTTTTGTGTTACTACTTTCAACGAGATCGCTGTTAAGGTTTATTGTTGTCATACTCAACAAATTTCACATTACTTGGTTCATTTAAACTTGAGTGTCGATAGAATTTTCAAAAGGACTAATCTATTGTGACAAGAAAATAGTATTAAGAATACAATATAGTCAAAAGGACAAGAAGATATTTGGTTCGCTTCTATTGGAAAAAAAACGAACGTTTTTCATGATGAACATATTAGCCTGTCTAGAATTCCAAAAATCAGACCTAAGCGTACACAATCTATGTATGTTTTAGATTTGCCTATACTAGTTTGGAACGTTCAGTTACGTTCACGTTAAACAAATCTCCAAGACTCATCGAGTCGTAAAATTATATCTAACTTGGTGAATAGAACTTATAGATACGAATCGGCAATGCAATTAATTACTTATGAAAAAACAAAAATATTAATTACTTGAGTTATAGAAAGTACAATAAAAAGGAACAAATTAATAAAAGGGTGCGTGAATCATTTACAAGGCAAAAGTCAAATCTGCTCTAGTTTAATCCTTTTTTCCTCATTTTTGTGGGTTTTGGCAAAATATCGAATACCAAAGTATAGAATTTATCAATTGTTTCTTGCTTTTAGTAAAATCTGGTAGAGGTTCAAAATTTTACTATAACCATTGTTTTCTTTAATAGTTTTTCGTTACAAGTACCATCAAATTTATCAATTAGTTACGAGACCGTCAAATAGTAGTTAATGCTACGTAGTACGTACTAGCTGAAAATTAAGTGAAAAATGGAAAGTGGCGAGACTTCATAATTATGACAAATCGTACTAATTAAAACTCCACTTTTCAGTTTGAGTACACACACACTCACAATTACTTAATTTGTCCTGGTCCCTTTAGCTAAAATTTTCTTTTGCTACCGACTCCAAACCAGATCGAGCTATAGGCCAATATCTAGGAATACATCAACATCAATGAGATCGTTAAAAGCCAAGTTTCGTTTCCTCGGTTAATACCCATTTTGTCTCTTCCAAGTTTTTGTGTTTGACTCGAATAGTTTTTGCTTCCCAAACGTGTGTACTTGATTTTAGAGCTTTATGTTCTTTTTTCTAATTATTTATAATCAGTTATATAATTAGATAATGTGAAAATCTTAGGAGTCAAAGTTGAAAGTATGCAAGCCCAAGCATCCATACCTCTGTCTTCGCAAACATAATTTACTGAGTATTAATAATGTCTCTTAAGCATCCTTGGCTTTTGTCTTTCGGAAAACACATTTATATTTCACATTAGTCGAAGTCCATTTCCACTACTTCCATGTTTTAATAATACTATTATTAGAGTTTCACGTGGTAAATTTGCGTAATGCTCCATCCTAAATATGGTGTGATAGTTTAACAAGTCAGTAGATTTAACCGGTCTAATTCTGATTGGAACCGGTCTAATCCTGACTTAACCTTTCATTTTCGTAGTTTGTGAGGTTTAACTTGCTCTTTAACAGACACACAAGTTTTGTATATTGAACAAAGCTGTGTGCTGTTTCACAATTTTTCTTTTTTAAAATTGTTTTCGAAAAATCCGACCCTGCTCCTAAAGTCAGCTTAAAATTGCAACATTATTCTAGCTTGTATCATCCAGGCTGACATAGTCCACCACAACATTTCATTTGTTTTGTATCAATATTTAGCAGTTTAACGAATTTGAGACAAAGTGGTGACACAGTATATAACGTTACTACATGTCATGCTCTTATGCTTTTCCTTCATATAACACATTCTTTTGCTGAGCTTTTATTTTTAAACTCTTCTTTTATATTTTAGAACCAAGGATTTACTACATTCTTACAAGCTGTATGCCTGTATGATCATCTACGACTATACGAGGCTTCAAACAAAAGACTGACCTCCTCAACCATCTCTCCGTCGGCAAGACTATGGTCAATTTAATCAGTGAGAATTCGGCTTACATTACAAAAATTCAAAGAATCAGGATACTAAAAAAACATGAAGATCTTAATCAGCGACGCTTCATTATGTCCTCTGTATGATTCCCTAAACTCCAATACTATAATGCGATAAAAGTGACTGTAAACTTAAATCAAATCTTTCAAAAGTGACCTTATAGGTAAAATAAATAAATAAAAATCAGCTTGTTGTACAAAATAATACATGCGAAAACAGAAGAGAAACAAAGTAGAACAACAACTCAATAATGTATATATACAAATCTCAAACTCCAGCTAATTCCCTCGTGAGATAAAACAATCAAAAAGGCAAAATGCAAATCAGTTCTGTCTCTGATTTAAAACTACATCTCCACGATACAAAGTATCCATCCATTATCCAACGTCAGGCAGATACAGAACATTACGCAAAGCCCAAAATCCAAGAAAATCATTCATCTTTAATTTCTTTAGTAGGACGTGCTTCAAACCCTCCATCTTCTCTTTTCTCAAGAGAATAAGGCATGTAAGTCCCCAGAATCCGATCCCACATGACAAAGAAAGGCTGAGAGAAATTGTATTTGCTTCCATAGAGCTGATGATGCACATCGTGGTAAGCCGAGTTGTTCTTGAAGACCATATGGAATAAGTTTCCGGGAAGGCAGAGACCGCAATGGTCGTCCACAGTCTTGATTGTGGCGAAAGAGAAGAAGAAGATGGAAGTTCTTGGTGACATACCGGAGATTAGGAAAGACAAGGCTCCTCCAATTGTATCCAAGATAAGGCCTTCCACTGGATGGTTGTATAAAGCTCCATATGCATAAGGGACGATAAGACGGTGGTGTTGAGAGTGGATGTGTTTGTATAAGAACTTGTTGTGATGCATATAACGATGCATGAAGTATTGCCATGTGTCGAGGACTATCATGGCCATCAGAAACTGTCTGGTTAGGACCAACAGAGAAAACTCTTGCACTTTGTCTGCATCAGCATCACTTCCTGTGACCTGTGTGGATAACGAAAGCGAACAACCATTACAAACAGAAAAGAAAACTCCATGGGATTGATGAATCAATCTACAAAAGGCATGTCAAGTTAACAAATTATAATTATCAAAGACATGCCTAGACAAACAGTTCAAGACATTACAAGCAAGCACTCATGATAAGACAAAGGCAAACCAAGAATCCATGATGCTGCGTCAAAGATTATAACAGCAGTCACAATACCACCACAAAATAACTCGTTTGGAATCTCTAATCACCAAAAAAATAATAAATAATTTTCTCTATAGTGTTGTTGGTTGAGTATAAGATAAGCTGATAAGAGCCAGAATCGAGAACTTCCTTTATTCTTCTCTGAATCAGAATGAGAATACACTTGAAAAACTTAAGACAAACCAAAGCAAAAGATAAAGAGTCCTAGAGTCAATCCTAAGCTCTCCCAAGGCAATCTCTCGACGCACTCCTCTTCAACACCTATCTCTGCTCATGCTTTTTTCAGCTCTAACTATCTTTCTATTCACGGGTCATAAAGAGAAAAGGAATCGAACCACCAATCTATGATCTAAGCTGAAAAAGCCCTTTCCTTTAGATTCATATCAGACAAAATGCACCTTTGCAGCCAACAACACATCATTAATGCAAATTTCTCCTTTTGGGTGTAAACTAACAACAACCCAAAAGATTCAACCTTTCTTATTTCTACAAACAAATCTTTCATCCATCCACACACCCATAAACGTCAACATCAGACATCAAAAGTCTTTAGTGCTACCAATTTTTCCAGTAAACATTGGATTTCACAAAGTTGGAAACTTTACCGTAAACAAGAGGATAGCGACAACAGCTTGAACAAGCTGCTGAAGAAGAACCCCTTTGACGACGGCTGATTTAGAGACGAGATTCTTCTCTTGTTCCTCAGCCTTGGAATGCAATCTGTAACTCTCGAGAGACGAAAGCGCCACGTAAATCCCAGAGTAGAGCCAATAAACAACAATCGGAGCCACAGTACCAAGCAATTCGTCCGAAACAGCAAAACCCATCATCCCCTGATCTTTCTTTATCTCAGCTTCAGATCCTTCTTCATCAACCCAATACAGAGGAGAATGATTGAGGAAGAAATATCACAAAAAAGGTTTGATTTTTCCAAAACTTCCAAAAAAGGTTTGATTTTTCTGTTCTTCAAAATGATTTTTTTTTTATAATTTATTTTGAAAGAAGAAGAAAAATCAATCGATGATTAGGGTTTGCGTTTGAGTTGACAAATCAACGAAAGAAACCAAAATGATGGAAAGAACAAAACACAACACTTTGGCCTTTGTCGACGACAGACGTGGCTGAAATGTACTCATTTAAAATATAAGTAAAATATCTCAGTTATCTAGTGTGATACCTCTACACTGAGTTTGCTTGCGTGGCGGAATCTGGACCGATTATTAGTTACGACGGGACTTCTCTAGCGTTGGATTATGTAACAAATATCTCATTACCGTGTTCGCTAGTAGTATGGGATTCTTACTGTTTGCGCTGTCGTACGAGAACGACGTCGTATGTTTTACCAAGTTGGTTTGAAAATTTGAATGTTTCGAAGGTTGTTGAGAGGAGGATTCAACCTTTATTTAGTAGCGTCACACAAATTATTAAAATTTTGTCATAATCCTCATTGTGTTAAGAGTGTACTAGTTTGAGTGAAGACAAAGGTTTTATTAAAATTTTCCAAAACAATTAATTAAGCATTAATATACAAGAACATATAAGATGAGATCCATGTAAGATACATTATTTTAACAAGGTGATCCAGACGAACCGGACTATCCATCCTGTTTTCAATTGGGTCTTTGCCTCAACTCCAGCTAGCGACGCAGATGTTACAAGGTTCAACCACCAGAGCACAAATGCATGGTAAGGATAATTAATTGAGCCTAGGGGCTAGGGCCCCCTCTTTTGTAACTATACTTCTAAAAACGCATAGCCATTGTTCACAAACGTATTGTTTCATTCTTTTTGTTTTTAATAATGCATTGATGTTACTATACGTATCACTAACATCAATTTAGATTTGGAGAATATTAGAATTGTGGTGTTGCTGAGTGTATTACAAACGATAAAGGGAAATTTTCTTTGTAAAACTAAAAAAAACTTAGCAGTGTCTATGACAAAAACTAAAGAGAATTCCAATTGTAATTAACAAGAAGTCTATGACATTGACATAGCATTGTCTCTTAGCACGATAGTAGTCATGGTTGAAGAACGGTATATAATTGATATTCTGATGCTAAAAACAAAATAGAGCTTAGGTAATGGGAGAGTATTTGGTCGTAGAAACTACTTCAAATTCGGCCTCAACATTCAACGCGTCTTCCTTGTCCAAGTAAACCTTCCGAAGTTCAGCTAAAGACAAAAACTGATCCCAACCCCAACCAAGGTGTTGATCTTCGTACCAGTTGGTCACTGCAAGTAAATAGATATCTCAGTATATATCTAGCCAGAAGACTGTATCAACTGTTATTTATTTTATAAGAAAAAAAATGTAACTGTGGTTTAGAAGATATATACTTTTGTGTTCAGTGTGATTGGATCCAAGTGGATTTAGAACTCGCAAATTTGCTTGTACGAAAATCCTCTCATCTGCTTTTGGTGTATAAGTACCAGCTAAAGTCAGAAAAAGGGATAACCATTTGCCTTCTACTCGAGAGGCTCCCTTCGGATACAGCTTTAGAACCCTACATTACAATATGAATTTGTTAACATTCATAAGCACAGGAACACAAATGTATATGTGTATAAATACATAGTGCAATATGATATATACTCACCATTGTAGTCCTCCCATTCAAAAAATGTTTGATATCTGAAAATCCTCTTTCAACTGAGAAAAATTCTTAACAGCCCAAGAGAACTTGGGATTCGAGAGTTTCTCATTAAAAGAGAGGATTTCCCAATTGGTAAGGGGTGGAGCAACAATAACATCAACACCAAACTCACATTGATCTCCCTCGAATATGTAACCGTTTTTAGGGGTATTGAATGTATCATATGGAAGAACTTGCTGCAATCCCCACACCGGTTTAAGTGCATTGAAACGCTTTACTTCAACATCTGAATGTCAAAATTATATTGATGACTGAAGTATATAATATATGTGTGTGTATATATATATATATATATAAAGACAGAGCGAGCATGATTAGATGTAGACTACCTTGAATAGTAAAGTACTTGTTCTCTTTCTTGTTGTAAAGATAGAAACGGAGCTCCGCAAAAACCTCTGTTGGGAATACCATCAAGCTTTTGCTGTCTATTTCCACGTACATGGAAATAAAGCCAGTCCTGTTGTCCTTTTTGTTTCCTTTTGGGTATACGACCAATCTCCTATTTTTACAAACAAAAATCTTGCATTAGGTTAGACAAAACAATATATATATATATATATATATATATATTATTTTATAAAAAAGCTACCGAATTCTTTGAAAATTCTGATGCTGAATAACGACGAATGCATTATGGCGCTTAACGCTAAAATCACATAGCAACCCGTACCAATTATATCCACCGGAGGAGAAGAGACGAGATTGGTATTTATCATCAGAGGAGGCAGTCGAATTCTCAAGTTGGAAGAAGCTGTTAATCTTGAGGGAATACGAAGACGGAGGATGTTCTCTCCACTTCTCCACGATTGTAGAAACTGCTGAACTCGAACCCATTCTTCGACCAAAACAACGTGCAAGTCTAAAAGTGGTCATAAAAGTCTAAAACTAATATAAATATAGTGTAAGCCCTAGTTAACTCGTCGCCCAACCCAGTCAATTGTAAAGGGGCCTGGGCTTCGTTATATGTAAGAAATGAGAATTAGGTTTGGATAGTTCACCAATCGGTGCATGTCTCGTCGGCGTCTTTTTCTATATTATTATTACGTATTGTTGTTGGATCCATGATCCACAGTTCCACCACTCTTCATGTATGTGCCCATCTAAAGTCTAACCCAAGGGAACACGCCATGACTCGTGAATCCATGCGTCTTTGCATTCTGACTTTTATTTAAAAATTAATGCTTAGAGTGACGAATGTAGAGATCCACCTTTTTCTCCCAGCTAAATTGTAAACATCATTAAAATGGAAGTGTGTAGGTGTTAACATATTCAGTCACAAAGAGGAAGTAGAGAAGTTAGCTTTGTAAGCCTAAAACCTTTTATTAGAGATTATGATGAGAACCTTGCAATAATCTTGCTCTAAAACCTTTTATTGTAAGGATTATATAATGATTAGTTTTTTCAGATTTAATTAATGATTATTTATGTGTAGAATTTCCTTGTAGAACCTTTAATAATCATAGTCTAAAACCTCATTTTTTAGAGATAGTCTCTATAATGATTAGTTTTTTCAGATTTAATTAATGATTATTTATGTGTAGAACTTCCTTGTAGAACCTCTAATAATCATGGTTTTAGAGACAGTTTCTATAATGATTAGTTTTTTCAGATTTTTTTTTTTTGGGTCAATAACTTGTGGATTCATAAAAATACTTAAGGAGTTCCATATAAGATAAGAGGAGGTTGAAGAGATGATAGAGCTGATTTTGCAAGAGCATCAGCTTTACAATTTGATTCCCGTGGGGTGAATCGAAAAACCAGAGAAGTGAAGAGAGTGGCAAGGCTTCTAATGTCAAATAAAATACCTGCAATCTCATTCAGATCAGACCCTGAAGTTAGGGAGGAGATGAGGACATTTGAGTCCGAAAAGATATGGAGATGGTCCATATGTGCCCTCAGAGCAACTTGGATGGCTTCTTTCATGGCTAACGCTTCTGCTACTAAAGCCAAGGCAACAAAAGAACTTGCTGCAGAGCCTGTCAATATCACTCCACCATTCGGCGATTGAAAGCACCAACCCATACCACCCTCTTTTGACAGAGCATTCCAAGCTCCATCAGTGTAAACTGAGAGTCCAGAGGGTGGGATGGCTTGAGCTAATTGGTGAGTTGAAGGGGATGGTGGTATGATTGAGTTTGCATTCTCCCATTCTTTGGCTTCCTTGATCGCTTTCATGATTATCTCCATTGCTGAGAAAGCCCGTTTCTCAAAGATTAGATGGTTCCTTGCTTTCCAAATGTTCCAAATTAGCCAAGAGGAGAGATGAGTCTCCATGATCCCCGGAGGTGGTAGAAGTTTAAGTTGTTGAATGTGAACCAAGAGATGTTTGGTTGTGATAATGGATCTATCTTGTGACTCAAGGATTAAAGGAGATGAGTTCCATACTTCCCGAGCAAAAGGGCATTCCCATATAATATGGGTTATGGTTTCAACATTCCTGCAACGTGGACAGAGGATCTCCGTTTGTATGCCCCTCGTAGCAAGGGCAGCTCCGGATGGGAGTGCGCCTGTAGCAACCCTCCAAAGAAAATGTTTGACCTTTGGGGAGGTCTTAAGAGTCCAAATGTTATGTTTCCAATTAAACTCGTTGGGATCACGAGGAGGAACTGTGTATGGCATAAGGACTTATAACCTGATTTGGATGTATAAGCTCCTGATTTATCCATTAGCCATACAAGTTGATCTTGTCCTCCGAGTTTGCTAGGTATTAGTAATTTGATAAAGTCCTCATAAAGAGGTAAGTGGAGTCTAATTTTTTGAACATTCCAACTGAGAGTATGTTGGTCAAGGAGATCCGCCACTTTCAACAATTGGTTGTCCTGAGTTGGAGGGCCTATTGGTGTGATTGGTGACTCAGTGGATAGCCAGGGGGACGACCATACGGATATATCTTTGCCATTCCCAACAACAAAACCGAGTCCTTGTTTTAAAACTTCCCTTCCTTCCAATATACTGGTCCAGCCGTGCGAAGCCGAATTATGTTTTGAAGCTTCTAAAAACGAACAATCTGGGAAGTATTTGCCTTTGAGAATTTGAGCAAGCAGAGAGTGTGGCTCATGTAGAATCCTCCAGCTTAATGTACCAAGTAAAGCCAAGTTAAATTTTTCCACATCCTTGAAACCAAAACCACCTGCGGCTTTCGGTTTTGCCATTTTGTCCCAAGAGGTCCAAGCCATTTTTCTCTGGTCCGGGGTGCTATCCCACCAAAATCTTGTGAAGATAGAAGTGATCCTTTTACACAGAGATTTGGGAATTTTGAAACAGGACATCGAGTACGTAAGTAAAGCTGAAAGAACCGACTGCAGCATAACAAGTTTACCGGCACCTGAAAGGAACTTTGTTGGCCAACTGTGGGATCTCTGTCTGATTCTATCTACTAAGCCCGTGAAGACATCTTTCTTTCTACGACCAAAATTTTCAGGCATACCAGGATATTTTTCAGATTTAATTAATGATTATTTATGTGTAGAATTCTTGTAGAACCTCCAATCTAAAACCTCATATTTTAGAGACGGTTTCTATAATGATTAATTTTTTCAGATTTAATTAATAGTTATTTATATATAGAACTTTCTGTGAAATAAGGAGAAGAGTGAACACAGATACACTTTAGCACAAACCGTGGAATGCAAGCAAGTCCGTACAACCCTTACTTGGAGCACAAGTCAGTCCGTACAGCTCTAGGGTTTAAGGAGTATTGCTCACCTAAATGAAGATTAAGGAGCTGTGCAAACACATGAAAGAGGTGTGCAAAGATGAAGCATATGCATAAACCGGAATAAGGAGCAAAGAAGGGATAACTTGAATAACAAGGAACGGAAGTGTGTGAATCAAGGCATCAATATGGTTTATGGGATGAAGAAATGAAGTGCAAGGAAGCTCAGATTCACGTGACCATGTGACTAATGAATAAACAAAGAAGGCTGAAGAAGATATTTTGTGCTAAG
>KE153853.1:69773-90143 GCA_000411075.1 Sisymbrium irio | reverse complement strand
GATACACTTCAGCACAAACCGTGGAATGCAAGCAAGTCCGTACAACCCTTACTTGGAGCACAAGTCAGTCCGTACAGCTCTAAGGTTTAAGGAGTATTGCTCACCTAAATGAAGATTAAGGAGCTGTGCAAACACATGAAAGAGGTGTGCAAAGATGAAGCATATGCATAAACCGGAATAAGGAGCAAAGAAGGGATAACTTGAATAACAAGGAACGGAAGTGTGTGCATCAAGGCATCAATATGGTTTATGGGATGAAGAAATGAAGTGCAAGGAAGCTCAGATTCACTTGACCATGTGCCTAATGAATAAACAAAGAAGGCTGAAGAAGATATTTTGTGCTAAGGAGGAGTCAAAGGAAAGTCACATGTGTGCATAAGAGAAAGAGCTGCCTCAGCTGTCACTTTCAGCCTCTAGATCCACAATGGCAACGTCTATATGTCACTCTCAGCCTCTTGGCTGCTAAACCTAATTTTCTCTATTTAAACAGCTTGAATCCATTATAAACACACACAGAAAACATATACAAGCCTTGATATCAAATTTGTGTAATTCTACTCTACTTTACCTTGTTTAAGTGTTCAAACATTTACAATATAGGGAGGTGGTAATACACAATTTATGTCTGCCTTAGAGCAGACCTTGGCTTGAATCAAACACTCAAAACTCACATAAACTCTTCTTCTTCAAACGCTTAAAGAGCAGCACACATCCTACTTGTTTGTTAGCTTGTGCAGATTGTGGAGTTAGCTTGTTTCTTGAACTGAGTTCATAGTTTAAACATAAAGAACACAATCACTTGTTGGATTGATGTTTCTCTTATGTAATGAGGCAAATCCTCATTCAAAACTAACACTTTCTTATAGAATCTCTAATAATTATGGTCTTAGTAGCTGATAATATATGATCTACAAGATACACCTCACTTCCCAAATAATTGGTAAAAAAAAAAGTATCACAAATATTGTATACCGTGACTTTTTGGTCTAAAAGTCATTTGCAGATAGGCTTGGCTTTGTTTAGCTCATGCGGTTTTGGGCTTGGGCTATACGGGTTAACAAAAAGCCCAGAAAAGAGGTGGTTACAAATTCAGTTAGAAAGAGGAAGCAGAGGTGGTTACAAATTGTGGCTTTCTTGATTTCTTAATCCCTTGTAAACTAATCTTGTTAGTCGATACCTTCCCATCTATTGTGACTCTTTGCTCAATCATTTCGCAGTTCACCAACTCAAGCTTGACCTACCAAAGAACTAACAAGAAATTGTGCGTTACAGAAAAAGATTCAAAGAAGATATCTTCGTACCAGTAGTTCACTGCAAGTAAGAAGATATCTCAGTATATATCTAGCCAGAAGACTGTATCAAATGTAGTTTGGTTAGTAAGAAAGTAAAAAATAATAGTTTAACTGTGTTTTAGAAGGTACCTTTGTGTTCTATGTGATTGGATCAAAGTGGGTCTAGAACTCGCAAGTTTGCTTGCACGAAAATCTTCTCATCTGCTTTTGTGTGTTGAGTAACGCCTATTCTGTAATCAAACCAAACTAGAATAATCAAATGTAACCAGAAGCGTTTGTTTGGAGTAGGTGAAGATGTTAAGTGTCAGAATTAGTTGTTTGAATTGCTAGGAAGCTAGGCTCTTAGCTAGTTAGCTATGCTAAAAACAGGTTAGTGGGAGCAGGTGCAGTTGTTAGAATAGATGTCATCTTTCTCATAAGTTGTACTGGTTAGCTGTTTGCAGACTGCAGAAAATCAATGAGTTAAGTTAATGATCTAAACTTGCTCTTAAACACCTTTTGAAATGTAACCAAAACCAGACTTTGCTTTCTTGTAAAGAATTCAACAATCTGCCATTCATTTAGACTTTAATTTAAATTACTATTCATGGTAGAAGTGAAAACTGAATGACAAAATGCACAAGATCTAAACCTGTTTCAATATCCGCATTTAGTACAATCAAAAAGACAATTTAAGTGAAGACAATCTCATCTTTCTGTTTTGACGATCTATTTGTCTTTTTTTTTTTTATCTCCACTTCATCTTAACTAATTACAAAAACACAAAAGAGATTCTATTAAAGATAAAACTGTGACTGTCCAAACAGATTACAGATAGTTAAGCAAAGCACGATAGTAGTCATGGTAGGAGAACGATATATAATTGATAATCTACAACTGAAAAAGAAAAATAAAGCTTAGATAATGGGAGAATACTTAGACGCAGAAACAACTTTAAATTCGATCTCCACGTTCAACGCGTCGTCCTTGTCCAAGTAAACCTTCCGAAGTTCAGCTAATGACAAAAACGGATCCCAACCCCAAGCTAAGTTTTGTTCTTCGTACCAAACGTTCACTGCAAGCAAATAACTATGTCAGTATACATATAATTTAATTAGTAAGATGTAACTGTGATCGAGAAGATACAATGGTGTCCAGAGTGATTGGTTCCAAGTGGGTCTAGAACTCGCACATTTGCTTGTACAAAAATCCTCTCATCCGCTTTTGGTGTATCATCATCAGCTAAATACAGATAAACGGATAACCATTTTTCATCGGCGCAAGAGTCGCCCTTCGGATGCAGCTTTAGAACCCTACATATATAACATTAATTATTATGAACTTTCTAGCATTCATACGTACACCAAAAAATGCATCTATGTATAAATACATAGTACTTTGTTAGTGCAATATTATAAATACTCACCATTTCCGTCCTCCCATTGAAAAAATGTTTGATGTCTGAACCTCTTTTAGCAAAGAAAACTTCTTTACAGCCCAAGAGAACTTGGGACGAGGGAATTTCTCATTAAAAGAGAGAATTTCCCAATTGGTAAGGGGTGAAGCAACAATGACATCAACACCAAACTCACATCGATCTCCTTCGAATATGTATCCATTTTCAGGGACATTGAATGTATCATATGGAAGAACTTGCTGCAATCCCCAAACCGTTTTAAGTGCATTGAAACGCTTTACTTCAACATCTGAATGTAAAAAGTTATATTGATGACTGAAGTATATTATAATACATGTGAATATATATGCATAAAGACAGAGCGAGCATGATTAGATGTAGCTAACCTTGAATAGTAAAGTACTTGTTCTCTTTCTTGTTGTAAACATAGAAACGGAGCTCCGCAAAAACCTCTGTTGGTGGTGTGAATACCATCAAGCTTTTGCTGTCTATTTCAACGTACATGGAAATAAAGCCAGTCCCGTTGTCCTTTTTGTTTCCTATTGGGTATACGATCAATCTCCTATTTTTACAAACAATAATCTTGCCTTATTGGCTAGAAAAGACAATATATATATATTATTATTTTATTTAAAAAGCTACGGAATTCTCTGATGCTGAATAATGACGAATGCATTATCGGAGTCTTATGGCGCTTAACGCTAAAATTACATAGCAACCCGTACCAATTATATCCACCAGAGGAGAAGAGACGAGATTGGTATTTATCATCAGAGGAGGCAGTCGAATTATCAAGTTGGAAGAAGCTGTGAATCTTGAGGGAATACGAAGACGGAGGATGTTCTATCCACTTCTCCACGATTGTAGAAACTGCTGAACTCGAACCCATTCTTCGACCAAAACAACGTGCAAGTCTAAAGGGTTAACAACGTCTAGAACTAATATAATTGTATATATTGTAAACCCTAGTTACTTCTTCGCCGAACCGAGTCATTTGTAAATGGGACTAGGCTTGGGCATTGTTTATGGAAGAAACGAGAAGTGGCTGATTGGAGTTAGTTTTGGATAGTTCACAAATCAGTTACATGTCTCGTCGTCTGCTTCTTCTTTATTACGTATAGGTGTATCCATGATCCACACGTGATGTACCTTCTAACCCAAGGAAACACGCTATAACTCGTGAGTCCAAGCATCTTTATATTATGATTTCAATTTTAAACTGACTTATTTCCCCTCCGAACTTTAGAAAACTGACACGCTTCTTAACTTCAGATTTGATTTCAGATTTTGTGCGATTAATAGAAGAGATTCAAAGAAGAACACACGGAGGCTTATTAATATAAGAGTTCTAAATATCAATTCGACATTGGTAAGAGGAATCCACTATGATTATAGCTACTACAAGATCACAGGCTTCTTTCACTAAAAAGGGACAAAAACACGACTCTCTCGATCTCTCTCACACTCTTTCTATTATTTTTTTACTCAATCGTTTCTGTTAATCAAACAGCCTTTTGTGGTAAGAAACAAATGGACCAAATTAAAAGTAACGCAAAAAGGCCATGAGATGCAATGAACCATGTCTCGGGACAAACTAGGGGTCGTGGCGGCCGTGGAGGCCTCCATCTTAAAAGGTAATCAAGATTCATCTCAAAATCTCTTCTTCTTCTCTTATGATTGCAGTGAAATTATTGGCTATATTTTTTTTTATCTCAGTAATTTGTTAAGTATAGATATGTGAAATTAATACACCAAATTTAGTAGGAACAAATAAAGCACAAAACGACCAAATTTCATCACTAATCTGCTTAAATAAAAAAATTTACTGAGATTGTGCAAAGACTTATCTTAACACCCAGCTATCGTCTACTTTCTTAATTGAAAGAGAAAAGAATTGACTGACTCTCTGATCCATACCAAGTTAATGGTAAGCGTACACGTCGTAGTTAAGAGTTGCGGAGAATAGATTAGAAGATTAACCAAATTACAAACTACAAAGGCAAGTTTTTATTATAAAAACCAATATATGGAAACTAGAGAATTCAAACGATGATTAATAAAAAGTTGAACACTATAGCATTGTCCCATATAGCACTATAGGAAAAAACTTAGATAATAGGATAATACTTGGTCGCAGAAACAACTTTTTTTTTTGAACGGCAACTAATATAGATAAATAGGGTTTTTAGCCCACAACGTCGCAGAAACAACTTCAAACTCGATCTCCACGTTCAACGAGTCGCCCTTGTCCAAGTAATGCGAAGTTCACCTAAAGACAAAAACTTACGCCAACCCCAACCTAAGTTTTTTTCTTCGTGCCAGTTTTTCACTGCGCAGTAAATAGATATCTTAATATACATCTAGCTAGAAGTATCCACTGTAGTTTAGTAAGAAAATAGTAAAAACAAATAATGTAACTGTGTTTTAGAAGATACATTTGCGTTCACTGTGATTGGATCCAAGTGGATCTAGAACTCGCAGATTTGCTTGTACGAAAGTCTTCTCATCTGCTTTTGGTGCTTCACCATCAGCAAAATGCAGATAAACGGATAACCAATTGCCATCTGCTCCAAGGGCGCCCTTCGGATACGGCTTTAGAATCCTACATAACATTAATCATGATACACTTGTTAGAATTCATACGCACACAAACACAGGTATGTGTATAAATACATACTTGTTAGTGCAATATGATATATACTCACCATTTCCTTCCTCCTATTGAAAAAGTGTTCGATGTCTGAACATTCTCTTTTAGCGAAGAAAAATTCTTAACAGTCCAAGAGAACTTGGGATTCGAGAGTTTCTCATTAAAAGAGAGGATTTCCCAATTGGTAAGGGGTGGAGCAACAATGACATCAACACAAAACTCACATTGATCTCCCTCGAATATGTAACCGTTTTTAGGGTTATTGAATGTATCATATGGAAGAACTTGCGCCAATCCCCACACCGATTTAAGTGCATTGAAACGCTTTACTTCAACAACTAAAATGTATAAAGTTATAATGATGACTGAAATATATTATACATGTGAATAGATAGTATAAAGACAGAGAGAGCATGATCAGATGTAGCTTACCTTGAATAGTAAAGTACTTGTTTTCTTTCCTGTTGTAGACATAGAAACGGAGTTCCGCAAAAACATCATTTGGTGTTGTCAAGCTTTTGCTGTCAATTTCCACGTACATTGAAATAAATCCACTCCCATCGTCCTTTTCGTTCCCTTTTGGGTATACGACAAGTCTCCTGATTATACAAACAACAATATTGCATTAGCTTAGACAAGACAAGATCATTTTTGTTTCAAGAAAACCACCTTATTCTTTAATTTTTCTGATGCTTAATAATGAGGAATGCATTATATGGTGATTAACGATAAGTCACATGTACATTATAATTAACCCGTACCAATTATATACACCAGAGGAGAAAGGACGAGACTGGTATTTATCATCAGTGGACGTTGTCGAATTCTCAAGTTGTGAGAAGTTGTGAACCTTGAGGGAATACGAAGAAGGAGGATGCTCCCTCCAGTTCTTCACAATCGTAGATACTTCTGCTGAGCTTGAACCCATTCTACCAAAACGAAGTGCAAGTCTAAAAATAAATAAAACAAAGATCTGAATGTTTGTTACTTTGTTCAATGTATTAGAATAAATAATGATAACCCAAGATCTGTGTATATCTTTAGTTAATCATTATCTTGTAGTTAGGAATTATTCTGTAAAGATTTAATCTTTTCATACATACAGAAGAATTATTAAAACGATGTATTTAAAGCAGATGCGTTTCTTGGAAACAGTGTTGACATGAGGCCTAGAGGAGCATATAAATTAGAGATTCATATTCAATATCACACAATGTTCAAAAAAAAAAAAAAAGAATATTATGATTTTTGTGAACTTAATTTTGATAAGTTAATTGGTTCAATTTCGCGCGGATCTCATATATAGTGATTTACGATTAATCTACTTAATTTTTTAAAAACATAAGTTAAATAAAAGAAAAAGTAATAAAAAATTAAAGTTATTATATTCTTCTAAAGTTATTGATAAAGATGCTCTTAAAACATGATTATCCATAAATTATTTAAAATGAAATTCTCACAAACTTTATATTAATATTTTAATATTTTTTAATAGAAATTTTAAAAATCTTAAAACTGAATTTTAAAAGCTCTCTTTTTTAAAGATTATTCTCCTTTTATTTTCTTTATTTTTCTTTTTTTTTATTGAAAAATAATTAAAACTTCTTCTAAAATCTTCCGATAATATGGTCTAATGATTCTATTAGAAATCAAAGAGTCATGACTCGTGAGTCCAGGCGTTGACACTACTCGCGAGTAGCGTCTAGTTACTTCGCATCCGTCATTCGTTTTGTCTTTAATTTAATTCATGTTAAAAGCGAAAATTTGAATGACGAATGACGAATATTCAATCTCCGCATTAACACAATTTCAATGAAGTCAATCTTAACTCTATTTGATACTCGTTATTTACAAGAACACAAAAAGAGAAGCTTTGAAAGATAAAATACTGTGATGCTTGAGTTCTTTCGCTATATAAATCAGAAGAGATGTGATATTTACTCTTTATGTATAAACATACAATGTTTAATAGAAAAAAATGATCATTTCAATATCTTTTTTTCTATTTAAAAGAGGTATAAGGATGAACCAAAAGGACCAAAGTTCATTACTACACAATCAAGTAAACCTAAGATGCTTTAAATTGGAAAAACTGTGATTGTACAAAGATTAATTCTAACTCCTAACTATCCTCTAAACTCTCACAAAGTTGCCTCTGATCCATGCCAAGTTAATGGTAAACGGTACGTGTCGTAGCAAGTAGTTAAAGAGTTGGCTGCGTCGAAGGTTTACACTCTCTACCAAAAAAAACCTGTCCATGATTGTTCACCGGTTGAATCTGTATCACTAACCAATTCATCATCATTGCTTCCACTGGGAAGCAACTTGATTCTGTCAGCATGCTGAATTAACCAATCACTGAATCCTGGAGAAGCAGTGAGTCCCGCCATTGCTTCCCTCGTCGTTTCTTGTGTCAACTCTTCATACTCTTCCTTCGACAACTTCTTCCGGTTAGGCGTCCTGTGGTATGTAGAATAGTAATCCTGCCTCTCAATCGGTGTTCTCCAGCCAACTGAAGACGGTGACATCAATTGTTTCACACCTGTTGTTATGCCACACGTGAAAAATATCAATAATTAAGCTGAACAACAGAGACTTTCCCTTAAAACCAACAATGTAAAAGCATATGAAAATCATACCGTTAGAAGGAGAGCCTGAAGATGAATGTACAATCCTAGCACTGTTCCACAGTCCACCTCCAGGACGGCTAAGGAACTCAGCTCGTCCATGCATCGGACGTCCCTTACCAGCAGAAACCAGCCACTGACGTTGAACCACAACGCTTTTCCTGCGTAAGTGAAACATTGTTTCGGTAAAGAGCTCACTCACAAATTATGCATTTACGCAATAGCTGACTTCAGTCTTAAACACAGAGTGAGTGAAGATACATACCTATTGTGAATCATTTTGCTGACAAGAAAACCGAGCAAGCTAGCTGCAACGAAAGCTCCCATCGCCAAAATGGTATCCATTGTGCTCTGAAGTAAAAGACAGAATAACACATCAGACTATTATTATAACACCTACATTTACCAGAACATAGCAATAGAACAATGCATATTTTTACCTGGAAAATAAACGTGGCGGCAACAGAACGCATCGCCCATTTCACAAATTGGGCAACACTTGCATCCACACCTCCATCTTCCGAAACAACAAACTTCCTCACCGTCCAGAATCCGAAAGCAGCTCCTGTAATGACTATTCCCACAAGCACGAGTATTGCAACCTGAGGGGGAAAATCAAGTTACCAATTGTTATTATGCTTATGCTACAAACATATTAACTAGCTTGCAATACACATCAATTTGGAAAACTTTATTCTCTATACAGTAGAAAAGAGAACCTGCAAGAACTGAACAGAGGAACAATAAAGAAAATATACCAGGAAAGCAAAGATTGGATGGAATAGAGATTTGTAGTTTTCGGCAGAAGTAGGGACAATGACTTACTGGATTATACATGTCTTCACTCAGCCCGAAGTTGACAAGAATCATGTTCACCATCATCGAGAACTGATGTAGAATGAATGATCCAGCGCCTACCTGCAATAGTAATATGAAGATAATAATCACTTTGTATGTTAACTCATTACTTGGAAAACCAGAGGCGAATGC
Organism: Sisymbrium irio; assembly: GCA_000411075.1. Lineage (NCBI taxonomy): Eukaryota > Viridiplantae > Streptophyta > Magnoliopsida > Brassicales > Brassicaceae > Sisymbrium > Sisymbrium irio. Next base: position 81,188 of record KE153853.1, on the reverse strand, counting down.
GGTTGGTGAAACACACTTACCACAGATCCATAGAATGCAAGATACATAACATTTTTCCTCCCAGTAGGCAATAGCCTCATAACCTGCAAAACGAAACAACATTTTGACATAAAATTTCAGCAATACACTCAGGAAAACAAAATCCACACTTTAGTGGGTTTGAGAATAACTTACCTGGAAAATAATTATCAGAACGACGAGGAAAACTCCAACAGCCATAGAACTAGTGTAGTAAAATGGAAGCCAGCTGCTGACAACTGGTGCTGCCAAGATCACGACCAGTCCAGCCACAAGACAAAAAATACGCCATTGTTGAAATTCTGCAGAAAATAAACAATAACCAGAAAGTGAGAAATAGTCCCTAAAGCCAAGATATGGAAAGGGAAAAAAAAGTCTCCAAAGACAACAGGTACCGAGAGTGATACAACAATGTGGTATATAGAGAAACCCACATCGGATAGGAGGTGGAACAACTCAAAACTCCTACCAATTGAAAGGCTTTGAATTTTAAAATAGCACATGCTTATAAGAGAGGAGAAAGAACAAGGAGAAACCTTCTGCAACGGAGATGGTAACTGAATCAGACGGTTGACCACTGAACTTCACATCAATATATTGTTCATCATATGGGGACATAACAAAGCTCCATTTCCCCTTTTGAAGATTTTTCCACTCAGTTTTCTCACACTGGCACATTCCAAGTGAAACATTCCTGAAAATAGAGACCACAGTATAGAATAGTTAAACAAGCTGCTCTCTTTCTTTACTGACTTTAATAACATATGAAAACCAGAAAAGCATAGATAGAAGAAAAGCTACTTCACTTACCGGTGAACACAAACCTGAATTCTGCTCCGTAGCCACTCTGGGACAGTCACCAAAGGAGCCACTTTTACTCTAAAAGAGTGAGCATATTTGGCTAATTCGGTTCTCGGATAGCCAGAAACTTGGATACGCTCACACGGAGTAAGGCAGACATTCAGAGCTGGGTGGTCAGGACCAACACCTGAGATTTGGAAACATCCATATGTCAGCACAAAGATAGACACTATATAAAGGAATGTCAAAGCATGAAAGAACAAAAGGTTAAAGCTTTTTGCTAACTATAAAAACCCAGCAAGGTAACTTTCAAACCCTAAGTTACTCAATCAAAGTAAACGGATTCAAAGTTAAGTACTTTCAGTGAAGCAAAACGCAACACGTGATAAATCAGAGAGCAACGATGAAGTAAGACAGTACCTTTGAGCGCCGCCGAGTCCGATGCGACCAAGGAAGACAGTAGAAAGAAGACAACAAGAAAAAGGAGAAACAAAGGATTAGGAAGAAACGAAGAAGAAGAAGAAGCAGCCATTATTGATTGACCGTTGGGTTTCTTTCGCTCTCTCTCCCTTTGGACTCTCTGTATATTCCGCCCAAGGGAAGAAGACGGAGGGAACTGTGAGAAGCGCGCTTTTCAGGACGCAGTATTTAAGCTTTTGCGTTTCGTGCCGCGTAGCGTTGTATCAAAGTTTAGATATTCGAGCCTCGGTTTAGATAGTCGAGCCTCGGTTTAGTACTTTATAGTTTAATCTACTTTATTTGGTCCGCGTAGCGTTGTATATAGTACTTGGTTTAGATAGTAAAGTCTCGGTTTAGTTAAATTCAATGCGTTTGGTCCGCGTAGCGTTTATCAAAGTACTTGGTTTAGATATTATAATTTCGGTTTAGTTAAATTAATTGTGACCGTGGAGTTGTTGGTTTATCTAACAGCTTTCTTCGTTCGATCTCCGATCTCCTTCCCCAGCTAATGAAACTCCAGTCCATTATAAAATCTCTCACCGTTTTGTGTGTTGGTGCCGATGCTCAGGATCGTGTTCCTCTTTACAGATCATCTATTTTATCAGTTACAAATCCATAAATTCAAATTGAAAGCTCGGCCCAAACCAGATAATTTACTATAGGCTGTTAAGTAAGTAAAAGATACTTGCCATGTTAGGGTTTATTTATAACTTATTGCTCCCGCCTCCGGGAAAAATAAAACGGAACGGTGTTTTTCATCTTCTCTATGGACAAAGTTAATTTATTAGGCAAGCGAGAGCCGAAAGATGATTTGGAGACTAATCCGATTCTGAAGAAACAAAAGGAAAAATCTATCAAAGCAAGGGTCAACTTGTCGGAGACAAAGTCTGATGAGACTGATCTAATGTCACTAAAGGTATAACATCTCGGGGGAAATATATACTGTAGGACAATAAGTCTGTTCTTATATATTATGGCTAATACTCGTGTAACACAACGGTCGCCGTAAAGTCGAACGATAAACCCTAAAGTACATCGAAAGATAGAATCTACTTTTTTGTTGTTTCGTCCTAACATACACACATGCTGTTGAATTCAGGAAGTTGACACCGTAAGAACAAAGACGTTGTTTGTTGCCAATCTCTCTCCCCAAACTGAAATATTAGATATGTAAGTAGCACCTTTATATTTCCAACTTTTTCTTCTCGGAGCAAGATTTTTCCGTTGCTGATATTTTCATCCTCCATTTTCACAGCATTGATTTCTTTAATGATGTTGGACAAGTTGTTCGTGTTCAACTTGTTGTTGACCTCAAGGGCGAACGTATGGGCTGTGCCTTTGTTGAGTTTGCTTCTGCTAACGAGGCAAATATGGTGAGAGTAGTTTATAGTATTCATGATGAAGAAAAACTATATGTAAGTAGGGCATTGCAAAGTGAGATTACTGATTAACTCTTTTTTACTTGTAGGCGTTGCAAAAGAAGAACGGGAAATATTTGCACGACTGTAAGATTTTAATTGATGTGGGAGCTACATACAGTCCACCCAAGTAAATGGAGATTTGTTTTTGTAACACTATTGCTAGAGATTAATTTGATGTCATTACAGAAAGACTAACGCTATTGATTTTTTTTTTTGTTAATTAGATATTGCATAGATCACAAGGTTTGGTAAGGGACTTTCACTATTTGCCTCTTGAGTGAGGTTTTTGGTATGCATGGAGAGATCTCAAAGGTTGTTGATATGTCATCCCAGGTACGAAGAAGAAGACTACTTTCACCAAGAAAGCCTTCCGATAGAAGAAGATGCGGCAGTAGTTGATGGACTTGATAAAACTCCCGATTTTGTTGAGGTATGAATCATTCGATGAGAGGCTACTATTTGTTGTTATGCAATTTAAGTCCTTCTCTCCTGAAGTGTCGTGCTGCTAACACACTTGATTGTTAAATTCAGGAAGTCGTAGTCCTTGTTGCCAATCTCTCTCCCCAAACAACTGAAATAGTACAAATGTAAGTAGCAAGCTTTTCTCTTTCGCTCTTGGACCAAGTTTTCCATGACTAATATTTTATCCTCGGCTTTAATTTGACAGCATCGATTTCTTCAAAGATGTTGGAGAAGTGGTTAGTGTTCGACTTATTGTAAACGACGAGGGGAAGCATGTTGGTTATGGTTTTGTTGAATTTGATTCAAATAGGGTGAGTGGATTTGTAGTAATGATGAAAAATGTACACAAGTAGTTATTTAAAAGTATGATAGTTGATTGAATGAATAATACTATAGGCGCTGGAAGAGAAAAATGGTGAATATTTGCATGATCATAAGATTTTGTTGATGAAAGGATTTGATCAAACTCCCGACTTTGCTCAGGTACCTCTTCTTATTTATCTTCAAAATATATATGGCTTAGAAGAATCGCTTAGCGTTTACTAACATAAATGGTGTCGTAAAGTCGAAAGATGAATTATTTGGGGATGAATCTTTAGATGAGTAGTCCTTTTCTCTTTAGAGTCGTACTAACACACTTGGCTGTTAAATTCAGACAGTTGGCACCGTAAGAAATAAGACGCTCTTTGTTACCAATCTCTCTCGCCAAACTGAAATTTCACATATGTAAGTAGCACGCCCTTAATTTCCTATTTCATTTTTGGTGCAAGTTTTTCATTACTGATATTTTACCCTCTACTTTTACAGCATCCGTTTCTTTAAAGATGTTGGACAAGTTGTTCATGTTCGACTTTTTGTAGACCATTGGGGCAAGCATGTAGGCTATGGCTTGGTTGAGTTTGCTTCTGATTACGAAGCAAAGAAGGTGAGGGTAGTTTTGTAGAAGTGATGAAAAATATGCAAAAGTAGTTATCTGAAAGTACCATATCTGATTAAATGTTTATATTGTAGGTGCTGGAAGAGAAAAATGGTGAATATTTGCATGATCATAAGATTTCATTGATGAAAGGACTTGATGAAACTCTCGATATTATTGAGGTACATCTTCTTGTTTATCTTCAAAATATGTCAGGTTCAGAAGAAAACTGTTACCATAAAGTCGAAAGATGCTTAGTTTGGGGATGAGTCTACTTTTCGTTGTTATACAATTTAAGTCTGTTTCTCCTTAGAGTCGTGCTAACAAACTTGGCTGTTAAATTCAGGCAGTTGGCACCGTAAGAAATAAGACGCTCTTTATTGACAATCTCTCTCACCAGAATAAAAGATCACATATGTAAGTATCACCTTAAATTTCCTCTTTCGTTCTTGGAGCAAGTCTTTTCATGACTAATATTTAATCCTCCATTTTTACAGCACCAATTTCTTCAAAGATGTTGGAGAAGTTGTTCGTATTCAACTTGATGTAGATAACTTTGGTATCCTTAACGGATGGGGCTTTGTTGAGTTTGCTTCCGCTGAAGAAGCAGAGAAGGTGAGAGCGTTTTATAGTAATGAGGCAACTTATTTTAACTAGTCAGTTGAAAACCAGTGTATACTTATGATGGGAGTAGTTATTTGGAAGAACCATTACTGATTAAGATCTCTTGTACTGTAGGCTCTGGAAAGGAAGAACGGTGCATATTTGAAAAATCGCAAGATTTATCTTGAAGCTGCTACGACAGCTCCATTCCCTCCACGACCTATGTAAATGGGTTTTCCATGTTATGGAGATTTGTTTACGTAAACTTATTGCTAGAGTTTTGATACTATTACAGAGGGCTTGACGTTGTTCTTTTATTTTTCTTTTGATTGCAAAGATCACAAAGTTTGGTAAGGGATTTTACTTTTTGCCTATTGGAGTTTGTTATCAAGAGAACATTGGGTGAAATTTTTGGTATACATAGAGAGATCACAAGGGTTTTTGATATATTCCAGGTATGAAGACTACCTTCGACAAGAAGATGCAGCGACAGTAGAAGGACTTAATGAAACTCCCGATTTTGTTGAGGTATTATCTTCAAAATATGAGGCTACCTTTTTTGTTGTTATACAATTTAAGTCCTTGTCTCCTTAGAGTCGTCCTTACACACACCGGTTGTTAAATTCAGGAAGCTGCCGTAAGAAATAAGACACTCTTTGTTACCAATCTCTCTGACAACATGAGAATGCCAGATATGTAAGTGGCACCTTGTATTTCCTCTTTCGTTCTTGGAGCAAGTTTTTCATGACTTATATTTTATCATCATCTTTTCAGCGCCAATTTCTTCAACAAAGTTGCAAAAGCTGTCCGTGTTCGACTTATTGTAGACCACTGGGGTAAGCATGTGGGCTGTTGCTTTGTTGAGTTTGCTTCCGCTAATGAAGCAAAGAAGGTGAGAATAGTTTATAGTAATGATGAAATGTAGTTTAGTCTCTTGAAAAGTAGTAGTGTATATATACATATGATGGAAAATATACAAGTAAGTTATCTCAAAGTACTATTGCTGATTAAATATTTTATACCGTAGGTGCTGGAAGAGAAGAATAATAGATCGATTTTCCTTAAAGCATCTGAGACAGCTGCTCCATACCCTTTCCGGCCCAGGTACATTGAGTTTCTATACGGAGATTCTTTTGGCTAACTTATTGCTATAGTTTTGATGTCATAACTGTAGATTAACGGTTTTACCTTTTGTTAATTAGGTACGACCTTGCAGAGGAGCTTTGGTAAGGGATTGAACTATTTGCATTTTTGAGTTTTGTTATCAAGAGCACACTGGGTGAACGTTGGGGTGACAAGGGTTTTTTGATATATTGCAGGTACGAAGACAGCCTTCGACAAGAAAGGCTTGAACAGAAGAAACATAAGGTAAGCTATGAAGGTAAGAAGAAGACCTTCTCTGACGACGAGTGTTAGAAGAAGAGGAAGCTCTTTGGTGTTTTAAACTTGAGATACAATGCAATCTAAGTTTATAACCAGTAAAAAAAAAATCTGCAATGTAAGATTTCATCACGATGTGTGCATATATGTCACATGGTCTGTTGTAGAAAGAGTTATTATGATTTTGGGAAGGACAAAACATGTCTGCATCCGCATAAACGTAACGGATGTATCACACAAGTCGATTCTTTACAGTTGAATAATCTGATTTGCAAGAGTGAAATGCATAAACACCATTCTTTCTCTGGCTTATGCAACAACGGTAGATTTACAGCCCTCGTACCTAGTTTCCTCCATCTTCTTTTGTCTTTTATAGCATGAAAGCTGCAGAAACCAAATCAAACGTAGTGTAAATATCAGACAAAAGGATTATAAGTATGCATATTTGGGAAGAATTGTTCAATCTGAAAACAAATCAAATCTATTCAAAGATAGTTTACGGGGTGACAAAAAGAATTCACAAGTACCTCATCATCAGATGAATCATCATGCTTCCTCTTTTTAGGTAACACATCAATCAAACCTGCTGAAAAATTATGCACATAAGCACTTATTGTTTTGACAATCCTTCACTATTAAACAAGAATTAGGCTAAATCACAAAATGGTATAGACCATACATTGATTTCGCTCTAACTCCTTTGGATCTTTGTTTTCTTTTGATACACCAAAAAACTCAAAGCAAAGGTCCATCATGGATATCAAGACCTGTTTGATCAGTGCAGCCCCAAATCAGTACTTGGAAGATTGAGTCACCCTCTAAAGAAAACTAGTGGCAATGAAACAAAAAAAAAGATGCCACTCACACATGAAAATTCAGATTCTGATGTCCCACAAACCTCAATCAACCTATGCTTGTCTACCTTGAGCTGCAAAATCAATATCAAACTTTAAAAAAATCAAGAACAACGCATAGACCTCCTTTAATCAATTGTTAAAAAATAGCAACATTACCTTTTGTTTCTTGGCACACAAAAAGAAAGCAGCAGCAGTAAATACAGGTCTAGTGAAATCAGCATTTGCTCGTCTTGACACCGGAAGCGATGCAAGAAACCGCTCCTTATACCTAAAACGAAAACAAACAATCATTTGAGATTTAAACACATAATAGAAGATGCAACCTAACCCAAAAAATCATAATCAGCAAATTGAGTCAGGCATTTTAACAAACACATGGCAGGTAATATCTTACGCTGATAACCCTTTTTGCACACTTGTAATTATCCTAACACAGCCAAATTGAATGGCCAATTCTTTTACATTAAGCTTAGTCCTGCAAGGAAAAAAACACCGCATTAATCAAGACAGATTCAATCTCACTTTGAAAAGGAAAAAAAGAGGAAACGAAAATGGAAAACTCACTTGAGACCAACACCGTTTTGAAGGGTATTAAATGATCTAGAATAAGCCCTTTCCGACATACCACTTATCTTAACAGCTGTTTGTCTGTCGAAAATAACTTGCAGTCTTTGCAATAAAAAATCACAAATCCATATTAATAAGAATATTACAAATCATTCAATAGAGTAGTCACATATGTAACAACTTAATCTGCTTACTTAGATGCTGCCATCTCCAGACATGTAACAGCTTTACAGATCTCTCCCTGTCGAATCAAAGACAAGACAACTTAACAAGTTCAAATCAACCGAAACGATGATAATGGTTAGGTTTTAGATTAAGAGATGAGAAGAAGTAATCTTACGACGCCGATGATGGAGGAATCGAAGTGAACGTCGCATAAACGGCGGAACTCTGCAGCTTTTCGGAGGAGAAGCTTGTTATCAGCGAGATCAAGCTTCTTGGCTATGTTGGAGATATCCATTTTTTTTGTTCAAGATCAAGAATCCGAAAGAAAAGTTTTTGGGAGATTTTACGGAGTAACTGAATGATGCAAAGGGGTGTGCTTTCTTTTTCCTTTTTAACATTTTTGAAGCTTTTACCGCGCTTGTAGATTTTTTTTCTTCCCGGCTTCGATCTAAGACCGCCTCTTCCATATTTTTTTTCCCGCCAAAAACTCTGGTTTGTCTTTGATATATATTAAAACTTCTATAAATTAATAATGTTTGGACTCTAAAAAATTTATTAATTTATAAAATTATTAATTACTGAAGACATTAAGAATTATTAATTTATGAAGACATTAATAATTATTATTTTATATAAATAACATTTTAATCAATAACTTTTTTAAATGATGTTATTCTAATAAATTTGAATGTATCTATTTATTAAATATGACATATACAAACTTAAAGTTATAAACATAATTTGTATTGTATTAAAATAGATTTTAATAACATATATTGAGTATTCATATAAGATGATATATATTCATATAAGATGATATATATTCACAAGTTTAAAATGTATAGAAATAATAACTACAATCAGAAGGTTAAATTATATGATACTACAATACATTTGAAAGCATTTAGAAATACAAAACTAATCATCTTCTCTAAAACTCTTTATAAGTTTGGATTCAAATATAACAAGCATCACTAAAAGTTTTCTATACAATATGTAAAATTATAAATTAAACATTAATAAGATCTTAATGTTACATAAATATCTATATATTATATTCATATTTTAGTATATTGTCTGAGCTATATATGCATAAATTTATATTAATTTATACAATTATTGGGACCATATATATACATAAGAGTTTCAAAAAAGTTATTATCTTATTATTTTATCGAATTTTATCAATTTCACATTGACCTGATTTTGAAACAGAAATATTATTTTTTTATAGAAATTATTAAGTTATAGAGTATTAATTTATAAAGGTTCTACTATATACACATTACATTTATGGAAAATCTGGTTTCCGGATAATATATATACAGATTATTCAATTTTATTATATATTAATAGTCAGAAATAATTTTATTCAATAATCAAATTTGTTCAATTTTTTATGTTATAAAAAAGTGAAATTTTGCATCCCTAAAATGTAAAAGTCTAAAACAATGTCTAGAATCTTTACCAGTCCTACCCTAAAAATAGTATGCAGATTTCCCTAATTTAGTTCTCTGAGTATATAATAATATATAATAGTTGGATGCATTCACACTAAGCAAAACAGACATTAATAAGTAATGCAAATTTATTGAACAAGTTAATAAATAAAATAATTAATTAATACTTGTACATCAAGAGATTTAATATTCAAATCTCAAAAAATACTATTTACATCATTTGTCATGTAGATTAGAAAAAAGATAAGTTTATATAAGATCTTTGTACAATCGTAAGACATTAATTTTCATTAGACATGTGTAGATATACTATTATATTTGGATTTTCATAAAATGGTAGAATTATCTGTTATTAAAAAAAATATTAAAATAATAATTTTTATAATTTATAAGAGGATTGCTAAAACAAAATTATCATTTGTGTATATGGAAAGCTATAATCATATTGCTAAACAAAAAGATAACAACCTATGGGGAATCAGCTCTTTCTCTGCTCAGTACTTGTAGTAAAAGAATGGTGCTAAATAATTAATATTCTAAAAAGTAAAAAAAAATAGAGAGCTTAGAAAACAGAAGAGTATTTGGTCGCAGAAACAACTTTGAATTTGATCTCAATATTCAACGTATCTTCCTTATCCAAGTAAACCTTCCGAAGTTCATCTAAAGTCAAAAAATGATCCCAACCCCAACTCGAGTCTGATTCATAGTGCCATTGGTTCACTGCAAGAAGATAAAATGCAAAACATGGTTACGTGGCAAATGAATACGAACGGCAAATGAATTCAGTACATATCTAGAAGACTATATCAGTTAAAATAAAATATAATAATGTAGCTGTGTTTTGGAAGATACATGGGAGTTCAAAGTGATTGGATCCAAGTGGGTGAAGAACTCGCAGACATCCTTGCATGAAAATCTTCTCACATGCTTTCGGTGCATCACTGTCAGCTAAACTCAAAAAAACGGATAACCATTTGCCATCTGCTCTAGAGTATCCCTTCGGATACAGATTTAGAACCCTACAGAACATTAATTGTTATCAACTTGTTAACATTCATACACTTGTATATATGTGCATGTCTTTTTCTTCTGAAAAAATTAAAATGTGTATGTATTTGTTAGTCCATATATAAAAGAGTTTTGCTGTATATATATACTCACCATTCCCTTCCTCCCTTTGTAAAAGGGTTTGATACGTGAACATAATTTTTCAACTCAGAAAACTTCTTTACAGTCCATAGATACTTGGGATAACGAATTTTCTCGTTAAAAGAAAGGATTTCCCAGTTGGTAACGGATGGAGAAACAAGGACATTAACACCAAACTCGCATTGATCTCCCTCGAAAAGGTATCCATTTTCAGGGTCATTGAATGCATCATATGGAAGAACTTTCCCCAAACCCCACACCGTTTTAAGTGCATTGAACCGCTTTACTTCAGCATCTGAATGTGTATGTAATATTGATGACTTATGTAATTACATATGTGAAAGTGAATATATATGCATAAAGTCATATAGAGCATGATCAGATGTAGGTTACCTTGAATAGTAAAGTACTTGTTTTGTTTTCTGTTGTAGACAAAGAAACGGAGCTCAGCAGAAACCGCACTTGGTGGTGTAAAAACCTTCAAGCTTTTGCTGTCTATTTCCACGTACATGGAAATAAATCCACTCCCACCGTCCTTTTTGTTCCCGTTTGGGTAGATGATCAGTCTCCTGTTTTTTATTAACAACGTTAGATTACATTGGCCAGAGAAAGATAAAGTATATCTGATACAAACTTACTAAGTGAATAGACGATCCCTACCAGTTATATCCACCAGAGGAGAAAAGACGAGATTGATATTTATCATCAGAGAAGTCGACTGACTTCTCAAGTTGGGAGAAGCTGTGAATCTTGACGGAATACGAAGCTGGAGGATCCTCTCTCCACTTCTCCACGATTGTAGAAACTGATGTTGAACACATTGTCAAAGAGAGAAACAATATTTGGGAACTCTCTGATTTGTTAATTATTCAACGTCAAAAGACACAAAATATATATTGATTGCCCTTCTCGCAACTTTACATAATATATTCAGATATATCTTAACATCACTTAGAATTACCTCTAACTAATTATCTCTAACTATACTAGAATTTTCATTCACGCTACGCGTGGGGATTCACTTAATTTACTTAAAAAAATAATTTTATTGAAATATTTTATATACATAATAATAAAAACTTAATATATATAATATATCATATTTATATCAATAATTTGCAATTATCAACAAATCAAATATTTTCATTTATTTATTT
>KE153853.1:37004-51632 GCA_000411075.1 Sisymbrium irio | reverse complement strand
TATTAATAATAAAATGATATAATGATATTATATTAGTTTGTCTAGTAAATAATTTTTTATTAAAATTTAAGAAGTTTTTTTTTTCTTTTTAATACACTTCTTAAGAAAAATTTTAAATAAGATATCGGAAATTATTAAAAAAAACTGTAAAAAATGGTAAAGTGATCACAACTTGGATATAAAAATATAGAAAATATTTTGGTTGATTTAAATCAATAGCCTAAGCTGACCAGAAAATTAGAAAAATAGGAGAGAGAGTAAAGAGAGATAAAGAGAGGAATAGTGCTTTTAAAAGGAGATTAAATTTAAAGATTATTGGTTACCCTGCATCACAATTTCACAATTAATTTTAACAGATATAGATGTTAATACTTATATCGGACGTAAACTGTTTTAGACACCGACATTTTAAGTACTTGTAAAATTTACTTAATGATTTGATTTTATACGGAACATGAAATTAAATATCATCTCTAGGCTCTAGCTAATGAAATAAAAACTAGTAAGGTGAGAGTAATTGTAACAAAAAAAAGTCAGTTTTTTCCCTAACTGGACCAGTCTCTATCTTTTAGTGAGTCATTTGCCGAAGTTATTACAAATTACATGAATCTTTCTTTGATATTTCAAACTCGTCAAATACTAGCGAGCGATCCCTTTCAAACAAAGCGTCCATGATACATGTATATTTTTTTGAAGATTAAAAGAGAAAAATGCTGGCAAAGCTGGTATCACTTCATTGCTTTCTTCCTCAAATTAATTTCACTTTAAGACACAATGACACCAATTCGCCTTCATCTTATGATTGGTACACCACCAATCTTATCCATGCCTCATACGTTCACAACATAATTACAATCCCTATAAACCATCGTACCACCAGTTTTGTTTATTTGTTTATCACTGATGCAATCAAGTTTTAAAATCCGAGGAACTAACTTGCATTTTGGTGAAATTTCGTTGTATATATGATACCCAATCTTTAGATACCGGAGCCTAGCACAATGGAAAAGTAAAGGCGATATAGTATAATTTTCTTTGGTTTTCTGATGACCAAATATATTCAAGTAATGAAAGTAAGCAAACGAGTAAGAATGCAAGGCAATAAGTTTAAGTAACATAATGAGGAAATAAGAAGCCCTAAGCAAGATTACTAAACGATTTAGTAAATATAAAATAAGAGTGAAATAGTAGGGACTGATCATATAAATTGAACATTTAGATGGCAAGAACCATCTCTAACCATAGAGATATCACCAGTTCCAAACTATTACTCTATATATAAACTAATAAACGATGTAAATCACCTAAACTTAGTGATATTTGATTTGCATTTTAGATGATGGAAAAACCATTAGTTATAAAGTCTATGAAATAAAAGAAGAGACTGCTACGCTGCACATGGTTATTATCAGAGTCCCAATATATATAGCATCGGTGCATCAGCAATGAGGAATTCAACGAGCTGCGACTCAAATCCCATCTTTAATTTCGAGAGGGGATCCGGTTTCACGTCGCGAGATGAAAACTTGTGGAATCCGCATGATCGCCAATGACTAGAGGAAACCAATTAGTAGTGATGAGAAATTAGTTTTAGATTTGGTTTGGGTTAGAAGGCCGGTTTGCTATAGAGTTTATGTTTGTGCACGTATAACTATTAATAAGTTCTTAACACGTTTACCAAAATAAAAACTATTAATAAGTTATAGATTGTTTAAATAATAAATTTTACTTTTTGTATATATTTTAATTTTTTTTGGTACGATATATATTTTAATATGTTATGTGAGAAATAATCACATTTTAGGAAAAGTTAGACGACTAAAAAGAGTGGCAGATAAAAAGGGAAAATGAGGACATGAGAGAAAACGACGGCCATGGAAGGACCTAATGTTATTTACGGGGGATAAGGAACTCGGGCCGGGGAGACAAATTTTGTTGCGATTTCGCCAACAACAAACCCATAGTTTTGGGTGTTTGGACTTAATTGCATAACTTTTATTAGTTTTAAGACTATTTACTTTATACTAACTGATTTATAGCTCTCTTAAACCAATTTTCTTTCTATCCGAAGAGTCTGGATCTTTGATTCACAATTCTATATGATTGGAGCTAATATTATGCGATATGGATTCACCATTTGTAAATCATCCTTTTTTAACTATGGCGATGGACTTGAAGTTTGTTTTAGTTGCATGCATTTAAGATTTTATGATCGGTTTAACCAACTTTATATTTATATATATATATATATATAGGGGCTATTGTCACATGGGTTATATCCATGCCAATGTTACAGTACATATGCCTTTTAATGCATATATATATATATATATTATGAGTTATTCATCATCATTACATAATTTTCATCACATATTTACTATCAAATAAATTATTATGTAGTGCCATTGGTTCTCGTAACGTAATACGTGCATTTATAATGATGCTCATGTTAAACTGTCTGTACGATGAAACAAGACCCATAACGAACATATATAATGGTTACATAATTACATTTATATAAATCACTAGCATTTGGTTAGAGGATAGTTATTTTATTTATACATGCTCTGTGCAGACGTTATAGTTCGTATAAAAAGAGCGCTAAACTATTTATGGAGCGTTGTTTGAACATTGAAATCTGAATCCATAAAAATATATATGGCTTATTGATCACTATCATGGATAGGAAAAGTCGCGATGAAATTATATCGATCATAAGTTCTATTTATTTATTAACAGAGTAGATCACTGACAAATTTTGTTTCTATCTGGTGGATAGGCTGTTTTCAATATATATAGTTTAGGAAATCGACTTTCCTTTTTATCAAGAGGGTAAAAAACATGACCTACTTTTGTATTATGTACAGTTTTAGATTAATCAGGTAAACAATATGTTCGCACGTATTTATATAAAATAATATGATATTATGTAACATACTAACATGGCAAATGAGATAAGCTAATTTTCATTATGAAAACACTAAGATTTTCTTTGTTTTCATAAAGCATGCACGAAATTAATATGTATTTATTTTACAATTTCGTTATCACGTAATTTTTGTAAATTAAAGCTAAAAATAGAATATCGACATATCCTTTAAATTATTTATAGAGATACACGTAATGCATAAATGTTTATAAGATATGAATGTTTGTAAGATATGGGAAACAATCAATAAGAGAGGATGGGAAGAGGATCATTTGATGTTATGCAGTATATGTTATGGAGGAGGGAAGGTGGATGTAAAGCAAATCAAAATCCGGGGCAACTATAAACACAAATCTAAAGTGAGGTGGAGAAAATAAAATAAAGAAAAAGAAAGAGGAGAGAGGCAGAAGTGGAGCTGCAAAGGCAGTGAGGCAATCATTGCTGGTGAATGTGGATGGGAGCCCACCTTTTTTCTTTAAATTATTTGTTTTCCATTTCTTATTTTCTCTCTCCATTTTGCATACAATACTCAAGTGTATCCCTTTTTTATTTACAATACATACATGAGTGAGTTGGAAAATAATGCAAAGTAAAACTAAAAGAAATTGGTATTCACAATAAAAAAGGAAACGTATAACTTTTTTAAAAACCTAATTATTTTAATACATCATAACAAATGCAACTAATTACTATTTATATAATATAAACTATAATAATAGTAACTTTAGTTACATATTATAAAAATAGAAAATAAATTAATAAGTATATATAAAGAGAAGATTTGAATACATAAAAATTTAAAGGATATAAATGAAGTTTTAACAATATAGAATAGAATCTCAAGGTTAATTTCTTTTGAAAATAATATCTTTATATTCAAAATGCAAAGTTATAAAACTATTTTGTGTAATAATTTTGTGATTGTATTAAACTAAAATTTTGTTAATCAATAAATTTATATTAAAAAAATATATTTATTATTATTATTATAAAATATATCTAATCATATATATAGTATTATTCAGTATATAGTTATATTCAAATAAAATTTTAAATTCCTGTAAATGTTTCATTTTATCTCATTTATAAACAGGAACACAAACTTTATACTATATATATATATATATATCTGTGTTACGTAAAGGCTAAATTTATTCAAAAATTTAGAGCAAAAACTCAGAAATTAAGAACATGATGGGACAAGATAGAACATGAATTTGTCCACTTATTAAATTCTAGTAATTAATTTTATATACTGAAGTAAAAAATAGAGAAATTAAATGAAATAAGAGAGAAAAAATAATAAAATATTTCCAGTTCACCCTATCTCTTTTTTCTCTCTTGGTTAGATTTTTAATTTTTTCTTATTTATTTGACAAATTCCCCCTAAAAAACCTAGTCTAGTTTAACAATAATAAAGAATCTTGAGAATGTATGTAAAAAAAAGGCCGGCAATTCTTGAGATGGTTTTTTGTTACGCGCAGTAATGTTTGAAATAGGGTTCGTGATTGATGGTAAATAGATTCAATCAAAAGATGAAAAGGAGAAATAAATTTGAGAAAGATTAATAATTTGACTTGACTAGATATGGGGCCCAGAAGGGAGGGATGAGGCTATGGTCACTGTCTTTAGAGAGTGAATGATGCAGAGGACACGCACGTGGAGTCTGTTTCAACCCCACTGTCTATCTCTTATTTATTCATTTACTCTCAATTTCTTCTTCTTATTTTTATTTTATTTTATTACAAATTCGTATTTTACAACCTTAAAAGTATTTAGACAGATAGATTGATTTATTATAAAACCGAAAGACTTCATCAACCAGAAATGTCCCACGAGACTATTAAAACTATTGTTGTCATCCTTACATTTATACCACAACATGTTAATTTATAATCCTCTATTTTAATTGTCTCCAACTAAAACAAGAGCTTAAAATTAATATGTTATGGAAATAAATATTTAATTTGTAAATAGGAGTGTCAAACTGAACAGAGCGTCTTAATTATACCGTTTAAAGAATTAAATTGTCATATACCAAATTGAACCCAACCTTAAATAGTTTAGAGTTGATCATGGACCATAATGTTGGGATCCAACCTTAATAGTTTAAAGTTGAATCGGACCTTAATATGTATCGTTGAATCAGGTATGTGCTGATTATTCAAAATTCTGTGAATCTATAATTTTTTTGGAAGGCAAGTTGGATTATAGTTTGGGGAAAGTGGGGAGTCAAAATGTATATAGACATGTCAGTACAGAAAATGACTGAAAAGAATTAATGAGTGATTAATTAGTTGGCTGACTTTATTATTCATAAAATCTTTTGATTGTTCTTTCTGAATTGTAATTTTTATTATCTGACATATGTAAAACAAGTATGTACAACGCTTTTCTATTATTCTCTTTTTTCTTTTTTCGTGTCTTTGGTTCTTCATTCCTTATAAAAGTATTTCATAGCTAAGACTTTTGATTCAAATTTAAAATGACGTGCCGAATTTTTAAGTTTTATTTATTAATTTAGTTTAAAAGAAAATTTAACAATATAATTATTTTAAAAATATATAAAAAACATTTTTATATTATATGGACAAAATAACATAAATTCTTCATTCTATAAATTCTGATAAAAATATATATGATATATGTAATAGTCAATATATATAAGATAGATGTCATATATTAGAAAAATGAAATTTACTGCCACATAAGCTGTCTTTTACCGTCAAAATTATCTTATATAAAAAAAGAAAACTATAAAATTAGTGAGAAAAAAAAATTCTTCCAAAAAAACTCTATAATACCTGATTAAAACCTGATTAATTAAAACGATATTTTTAAAAAATATATTAGAGATGAGCGAAAAGTTTTGTTCATAAATCAGAGCTGTATTTGTTGATGAGTGTTTAATTACTACAGAAAAGCTACTAAATGATAAAAGGAATAAGGTTATCCCTCTCTTTTATATCATGTTTGAAGATGCAAAATAAGAGAAGTAGTTTCTTTTCTCTTTGTTGAAGTAATTACCTGTTCTCCAACCTCCTCTTCTTTGGCTTCTCTCCATCTATTTATAGAGGACAAGTTCAGCTTGCTGCCTCACGAGTAGACTTGGCATGTGTAACCTTTCCTCCTTCTTTTGCCAACTCCAATAGTCGCACCTCAATAGTTGGTAGGACCCTCCCATGGCCAAGACTAGAGAAGCATCCATCCATTGCTTTGCACAGTTTTCCTTTTTAAGTCTAGTTCAGTCAACCACTGCTCTTACAAATTTGACGACCTGTAGAGAGGATCTTTTCTGGCCATAGGTCATCAGCTGGTTACAAAATCGGTTTTAATAATTACCTTCGATTCTTTGATTTCTTCATGGTAAGATTATATTAATGGTGAAAAATGTAGAGAATTGACTTTATCTGCAATTTGTCATAAACGTGACTATTCTACAACACAGAGAATTTTATGATTTTTTTTTAATTTTACTGGAAGATAATTTTTGAATATAGTCTTTTCTGAATAACTTTTTTTTTAACATTTCATGGAATACGTGTATCGTGATTTAGAAATTCAATTATTTTAAAATATTTCAGAATCTTTACTAAAATTTAGAATATACATAAATTTGTAAAGATTTGACAAAACTCGAAAAACACTAAACAAATTCTAAAAATACAATTTATATCATGATTAAAATTCCTAAAACCATAATACATCGAGAACATATAAAATTTTGATATGTCAGTTTGCTGTATAACCAGACGTCTCTCCCAATTAACGAACTACAACCCCAAAACAGATTACATAGACACTAGTATTTGTGACCATGGATTAGTCTTATCTCTAAACGAACATGTGTTGATTACTCGTTAGTGAGGAGCATCAATTTTCCCAGGAGAGATTGATCTGTATCGTTTCGCTCCTCCCTAATAATGAGGAGTGTATCCCGCTGATCAGTGTTATGAGCAAAGCATGACTTACCTGATCGTGATTACGTACCAACTTATGTATGCAATGCTTCATTTGATAGATATACATGCCCAAAACGACCATAGAGAACGTCCTGAGGGAGACAAAAGAATACTCGCATGCGCGAATTCTGATATCGACCTCATCCAGAATATCACAAAGAATACGAATTCCTATCTAAAAACGATTGACTTTAAAAAATCTAATTTTGCATAGTCAATTATAATTTGAAAAATTATGTTGCACAAATAATAATTAAAACATAAAATGTCGATGGTTTAAATATCCACTTCCTCACCAAGTAGCTTTGGAATTTCGATTACGAAATAATCAAAATTGCACAATTCATAATTTAATACCATACATTATATATCTACGTTGTCCCATTTAAAAAAAAGATTTTAAAGCGTAAGTCTCTAAATTCCCATGGAAATATATGTAAACAAAAGATCAGTTTTGAACTGTCCATATGTTGAATAATCATCACGTAAGAACTAAGAAAGGAAGCTTCTTCATCATTACTTGCAAAATTTCACTACATAAAAATATACTGTTTTGTCCACATCAGTGTCAAAATAATTTTCTAAATTTATTACTACATCTTGTAACGACAATTGTATGTCAATTAGATAACACCAATGGTGGAACAAAGCAGAGCAATACAAATGTATATTTGGTTTTTATTTTCGTTATAAGTATATAGTTCTGTAGATAATAATATTAAACTCGAAACTCATTAAAAAAAAAAAGCATATACTAGAAAAAAACATTAAAAAATCTATCTGTTTCGTAATAAGGCAGTTGGATTCTATCATGTGGATCTCGTGATCTACCATAGAGCCATGGATTAATCACTGTCAATAATAATTCCATCTATTTATTATTCTGTTGTCACGTACGTACAAAATATCGTATAGGTAAGTTCTGAGTTCTAGTTCTGAATCGCTGAATTTTTCGCTAACTGTATAATTAATTTTGCGATCGACATGGAGTTAACAGTAACGACGAAAATTGACGTCACGTTTTTAATTATTGGAAAGAACGGAAATAGAGTGTTCAAATAGGTTGTATTATTATGAAATCTATGAATGAAACGCAATAAATACGAATTCCTCTTTATTCATTCATCTCGATCACTGTACGTTAAAAAGAAAAACATATATTTTGAATAATTGTGCAGAATGAAAACCACGTAACCCCATCTTTTATTTCCACAAATAACGAAAAATTCTCAAAGGGAATAGTTTATAATGTAAATAAAATTCCAAAAATAAAAACACAAAAAGATATAAAGCAAAGAAGAAAAAAAAGTCCATGCTTTCATATTCATATCGCTTTAACCTTCTCTCTCTCTCTTCTCTCACTCAGACACAGACACAGCTAAGCTTCCCATCTGAAAGGAGTTTCATGTCCTTAAGGACCATAACCTCTGTCTCTCTCTAGCAACAAAAAAACAGAAGATAGAGAGAGAAACTATGGCTCACATAAAGATCTAACAGAGACAGTAGTCCCACTTCCCCACCACAACCATCTTCGATCATCATCATCATCATCAATGGATCCGGATCCAGATCATAACACGAATCATCACAGACCAAACTTCCCTCTCCAGCTTCTTGATTCTTCTTCCTCCTCTTCCACTTCCTTAGCCATCATCCCATCAGCTTCGTCTTCTGAACCTAACTCTGACCCTAACGCTCTCTCCAAGAAACCACCTCCGAAGCGAACCTCAACAAAGGACAGACACACCAAAGTCGAAGGCCGAGGCCGTAGGATCCGCATGCCCGCCATGTGCGCCGCACGTGTCTTTCAACTCACACGTGAGCTCGGTCATAAATCCGACGGCGAAACCATCGAGTGGCTTCTTCAGCAAGCTGAGCCGGCGGTGATAGCGGCTACAGGGACTGGAACCATTCCGGCTAACTTCACTTCTCTTAATATCTCCCTTCGTAGCTCAAGATCTTCTCTCTCTGCTGCTCATCTTCGTACAACTCCAAGCAGCTATTACTTTCATTCGCCTCCCATGACTCATCATCATCAGCATCAGCATCATCAGGTGCGTCCCAAGAACGAGTCGCATTCTTCTCCTTCTTCGCAGCTCTTAGATCACAACCAAATGGGCAACTATCTAGTACAGTCAACGGCTGGATCTTTACCTACGAGCCAGACTCCTGCGACGGCTCCGTTTTGGAGTAGTGGTGATAATACGCAGAATCTATGGGCTTTTAATATCAATCCTCATCATTCCGGTGACGTTTACAACACGAGCGGTGGTGGTGGTAGTGGCGGCGGAGTAGGAGCAGGAGCAGGAGGAGGAGGAGGAGGAGTACATCTGATGAACTTTGCAGCTCCTATTGCTTTGTTTTCCGGACAGCCTTTGGCGTCTGGTTACGGAGGAGGAGGTGGAGGCGGAGAACATAACCATTATGGAGTTTTAGCCGCGTTGAACGCTGCTTACCGGCCGGTTCAGGAGACGGCGAACCAGCAAAACCGCGACGGAGATCATCATCATCACCACCATCAAGAAGATGGAAGCACAAGTCATCATTCCTAGGCAAAAACACACACAAAACATTATATCTGTGAGATTTATTCTATTTTTCTATTTTGTCCTTTCGTTTGTTTGATTGTTTTTTTAAACAAGCGTGTTTTTTTTGCATTGCTTTTTTTTTTCTTTTATTTTTTTCTTTATAAATTCTGATATTCCACGAGTTCTGATCAGGTTTCATTCTTCTTCTGATTAATGTATTAAGAACGTAAACACGTGATTATTGATATATATTAGTATATGGTTTTTGCAACCATGCTTTGGTTTTGTTTTTCTTCCTAGAGGTTTTGGCCTCAAGTAGTATTTGTCTTGTCGAATGTTTTTCTCTATACTCTTGAATGTGTAGAGTTTTCTAATGAGACATAATACTTGATTACGATTTTTCAACAATGTTTACATATGTATAATTCAGCACTGTTAATCAATAAAACATTTCCCTTGCCAGATTATGAGATATATTCTAATTTCTTTGTTGATTGTTTGATTCCTTCGACCACATTGTCTCAAAGAGATTTATATAACGTATGCATTATGAACTTATTCTTGAACTATATCTACTCAGTCTATTATTCTTCTGATGTGAATAACATCCTGATATGTTCAGTATTGACTGCTCTATCGATCTATACCAAGATATTGTTGATATATGTATAGTAAAAGAATCATATAATTCAAAGCATTAAAATGTGACTATTCTGGTCATTACAAGTGTTATCGAGGGATGTATGCTACCATATTAATGCTAGTAAGGATACGTTTTATTTATTCATTTCATGCAACAGTTTAGACAAGGAACTATTCCGGAGCGGAGGAACGTAAGATACAAGACGCAAAACTTTCAAAACTCTTTTATATTCTATTTGGTCCGAACATAGGTCTGGTGCTACATTTGAAGACTGACAATTATATGTACATATCAACGTTTACTTTAGTTTTATGGAAATATAATATGTCGAAGTTTGTGAATTTTCGGGCACCCAAAAATCCCAAGAATGCTTCATTATCTGCTGAAAAGTTTATCCAACAAATACTGAAAACAGTCTCTGCTATAACGAAAATTTGTAGACCTGATATTATGATATATATGTACTATAATAGGCAAATTATGAAAACTATCGATGGTTGTAGATTCCAGCTTGATCTTTTATTTCTGAAGGTTTATGTTGATACAGAACAGATGCAGAAGCATATATGTAGCATATCGCTGCATATATGTAACACGCGTAATATTATATCGCTGCATCTTGTATCGTTATATATAGTTAGATTAATTTACTTACGTATATATACTGTCTTACCATGCATGGGTGCGTATAAAAAAACGAATGTATACCGAAAGTGGGTGGATATATCAACGAGCATGGGAATTAGTACGTTAGCGATTTTAAAATTATACCACACATACTCATATATATATACAATTAGTATGTTAACAGAAGCGAATTATTATTTTGTATAAAATAATTAAATAATTTTAAATATAATAATATTTGAAACTTCTATAGATGGGTGCCAACCATTCCTGAAATCTTATGCCTGTCGGTTATATAACCTCATACATATGCTATCCCAGTGGATTAGTCTTTAAATGAAAGCATATCAAATATTATATCAAGCATTTTAAAAAGAATGTAAACTATAGTTGATCTCCGCAACAAATATGCTAAAATAGATTTGACGGTAAAAATAGAAAAGAAGATGTAGGCACCGATGATCTCATGAATCTTCTTTGATATTTGTATATTATTGTTTACGTATTACTTTATAGATAAACAATAAGATACGAGTCATGACTGATCATTGTTTCCATGTCGGCGTTTTATCTTGTAATAAGAAATTCGGGGGAAAAAAAAAAAAGAAGAAGAGAGCACAAGTAGAAGTACTCTGGCATTACGTTATTAGTCCAAAGATATCTCTAAATTAAAGCATGTTTAAAAAATGATCTTTGGATCTACGTAGTTATATAATGTCGAAATACTCTCGTATAGAAGAGTATTCATGTGGATACTTTGTTTTTGACCTGGAAAGATTAGATGATCATCATACCATCACTAGTTCCTCTAGTTTGTTTAAATCAGGATTCACTTTTACAACTTATATAATCATCCGTCGTTTTCCCTATGATCATTTTATATGTTCTACAATAGATAATGATCAAGAAAATATTGTAAGGGAATATTTAATGCATATATTTCGAATGTTTTTGTTGATCTCTTCATCGAATTCAAATATTTATTTGTCGTGCCCCCCCTAATTACAATACTATTACAAAACGAAGTAGCAGATTTCTTATGTTCTACCAATTTGTATGAAAGATTTTGGTTTGAAAAAGACAATAAAAAATTTAGCAGTAGTGATTAAGATCAGAGAAGAAAACACAGAAATAGAAAATTTGAGCTCGTTATAATATCATGTAAGGTTTTGAAGCTTCCAAAATGTTTATTATACTTTTGTTAACAGGGAAAGGAATCAAGCGATGTTTTGTCCAAAAAAGCTCATAACTCACCTATCTCGTTGATTCACTTCACTATTTGTATTTTTCTTACACTAGTTAATAAAATGAGATGTTAGAAAGAATATATATCCTCACTCAGGCCCAAATTGAAAAATGCTTCCTCCATCCCCCGATGATTAGATGAAGATGAGAAAACGGTCAGACTTTTAAGTTTGGGCCTGAGTGGACATAGAAAACATGGGCTGCATAAGGCCCAATTATTAGATGAAGATGAGAAAACATGGACTTTGTCCCATCGAACATTTGGAATTTTGGATGCATAATATATCTCACATTCATCACTTAACTATCTTTTTTAGATATGGAAATATTTGATTAATGACTACAGAATAAATGAACCAGACAACATCAAGTATATGGTTAACTATCTACATGTCTAAACTAAAATTCGAAATTAATCGGATCTGCATACATATTTAGAAAGAAAAATTTATAATAAAGGGAAATTTTTCGGTGCCTCTTTGCATACATACATGTTTTTTTATTTTGTTTCCCCTATTTTGTTTAAAAGTAAAAAAAAAAAAAAGAGAAAACCAAAATGAAAGGAGTGGTCGTAAAAGTCCAAGGTAAAACCTGGCCTCCACTTTTGTTTTCAACTTGTACACTGAGAGAGAGAGAAAAAAAGAGTGAAGAAAAAAAAAGAGTGAAGAAAAAAAAAGAGGAAAGCTTTAGAAATTAAGGAAGAAACTGGAGAGTAAAAATAATGCCATCTAATTCTGGAGATGACAATGTTCTTCAAGTTCTCATCAAGAACTTCGATGTCCTTGCTCTGTATTTCTCTTTCCATCTCTCCTCTTTAATTTGTCTTTACAGATCTTATCTTGTTTCCTTAATTTTATGTCCTATTCAGTTTAACTACATTGTCTATGTTCTTACTTGATTCCGGTTTCGAAAGAGAAACCATCTTTAGACAGTTTCTCTTACTTATTTATGGAGTTTAGATTTGTATTTTTAATTTTTATTTGAAAATTGAAACTGGCTTTGTGTTTTTGCTTCTGCAGCCCATTGGTTGCTCTAGTCTACCCTCTGTAAGTCAAATCTCTCTCCATATCATTTTGTGTAACAGATTAAATTGACAAAAAAAAAATTTCATTTACATTGATATGAACATTGGAAAATATTAGGGAAAAAGAGAGATGCAAAAAACTAAACCTTTGAAAATTTTAAATTCTCTCAATAAAATTTAAAGAAAATTAATCTTTTTCAGATGCACGTATTTCCACACACACCCACTTACGAATCCAAGACACGAGGCATTATAATTTGGAGTATGCAATTTTTTATTACAAAAAAAATAGATAGGTGGAATACTTAATAATTATGGTGACAAAACAGATATGCATCAGTGAAAGCAATAGAGACAAAATCATTAGCAGAAGACGAGCAATGGCTCACCTATTGGGTTCTCTACGCAATCATCTCCCTCTTCGAACTCATTTTCTCCAAACTTCTTGAATGGTTAGTTTTATTACGTTATTATTTATTATTATTATCAATTAGAGTACAAGCTTGGCATATTAATAATCAAATTTTATTTTCTGATAATACATAATAAAGGTTTCCGATATGGCCGTTCTTGAAGCTGATCGCGATATGCTGGCTTGTGCTACCACAGTTTAATGGAGCAGAACACGTCTACAGACATTTCATCAGGCCATTCTACATGAACCCGCAAAGAGCTTCCACCAATATTTGGTACGTTCCTCAGAAGAAATTCAATTTCTTCCCTAAACGCGATGATGACGACATCCTCACTGCTGCTGAGAAATACATGGAGAAACACGGCACCGAGGCGTTTGAGCGAATGATCGTCAGGGTATATTCAAGATTCACATTATACGTTATAGACATCGTACGTGTATTGGTTCCATGTCTATGTTTAAATGTTTTAATGAGTGTTGTTGTTTTGTGATGCAGAAGGATAGTTATGAAAGAGGGAGGAGAGGAGGAGGAGGAAGCAATAACTACATGATCTTTGATGACGATTATAGGTACTAAGCTTGCCGTGTTCCCGTGGTTTTGATCAGTCACTGATCTGTTCTTGAAACCTGTTTGGCTACGTTCAGTTTGTAAGCTAGCTGTGTGACATTCGTTTTCTCTATGACTTTAATAATTGCCAGGATTATGTATAAGTTATCATCCTTATGTAGTGACATGTCACATGTTTTGTATTAGTAATGGAGATCCATGCCATATTATATTTAGTTTTGCGTGGAATTTTATAGGGATGGACATTTCATTTTCCAGGTTCAGGCAAGTCTCTGTAGTGAAAATCTAAACGAAATCATATAGGTTTGGTTTAGTTTAATTCAGACCTGCTTATTGTGTGAAAAGACAGATATAATAGGACCTGGTTATTGTTTGAAAATGATAGTACTGTGAAAAGAAGAGAAATAATTTCCCCATAAAGTTTGAAACTTAACATACTTTACGTCAAATTTGTGGGGCCCATCTTTGTCGGATTTCGTCGCTGTTCCCTAATTATTCATCGTTATGGGCTAATATCAAAATGGGCCGGGCTTGACAAAAACTTCATTAATAATATGCGATATGTTTTTTTTTGTCTTTATAAAAAAACTTGCAAGGCTGATTTGTATATAAATGTAAAAGAGATTATGAAAATAGACGGGAAAAGTCAGTTATACTCAAGCTTAGGCTATGCATTTCCCTCTCGTC
>KE153853.1:19332-36835 GCA_000411075.1 Sisymbrium irio | reverse complement strand
AAAAGAAGGAAAAAAAAAAAAAGAAAGGAAAAGGTTTTGTGAGGAACCAGAGGCGTAGCTTCTCAAATCACCAAGAGCCTCTCAAATTCTCCTTCCATCCTCATCGCCGGCGATCGACGGTACCAGCTTCTACGTCCGACGTTTTTGTGACGTCGAGGTTTCCAAACCATTAGGATTGCTTCGTCTTTGATTATTGGAATCAAAGCCTTGGCCCTGTGGCATTGTGTGTGTGTTTTTTTATATACTTGCGGCCCAAGATTGGAATATATTGGAGTTAATTGTTCCTCAAGGAATCTTTAGGGTTTGGTGTTAATGAACGTGTTGGACTTGAGAGTTTGAGGAGGATTTTGAAATCTCAAATTTTGGAAAGTAAGTGCAATTATGGGTTAGATTAGGAATGATTGGAGCTTTTGTTTTCATGCAAACCCTCAATGAGATTCGATTTGGTTGAGAATGGTTCGAAAAGGAAATAGTTCTTTTCCGCTTCAATGGCTGATTCCCTGAGAGTTAGTCTCGCCGAGAGAGACGTCGAACAGGTAATAAACTATACTCTCTGTTTGAATCATGGAAACAAATTTGAACAACCATTTATGAGTTTGGTGTGTGAGCTGC
Organism: Sisymbrium irio; assembly: GCA_000411075.1. NCBI lineage: Eukaryota > Viridiplantae > Streptophyta > Magnoliopsida > Brassicales > Brassicaceae > Sisymbrium > Sisymbrium irio. Next base: position 36,223 of record KE153853.1, on the reverse strand, counting down.
ATCTGTTTCTTCCTATCCAAGTCATTGTGAAATGATCTTTTTGATGTGTTTCTTTGACTGAATCTGTTAGGCTATCACGTCACTTAAGAAAGGCTCCTACTTGCTGAAATACGGACGCAGAGGGAAACCCAAGTTTTGTCCTTTCCAGCTCACAAGTGTAAGATTTTTTGTACGCCACATTTAATGATTCTGAAATTACGATGAGCAAAAGAGAGAACTCTCATCCTTGTTTTTTTTATTGTTTTTTCATTAATACCATTCTAGGACGAGTCTACATTAGTATGGTACTCAGGTAAAGAAGAGAAGCAGATTAAGCTTAGTCAAGTCTTGAGGATTGTTCCTGGACAACGCACGGTGAGTTTCTCTCTGCATTATGCATGTACAAACGAGTGCAGTTACTTAAATATAATTTAGCTTCTGAAAGATTGTTTCTTTTTCATTTAAACTATAACAAATTAGTAATATGGTCTCGTCTTCTCTTGGCGCCATTATCATCATGTTATCACGATTTTTTCTTCTGCTCTTTATGTTTCCACTTGTTCTTCTTACCTCATCTTAGACTCAACGGCTAAAGTTTGTTTCAGGCTACGTTTAAGAGATATCCACGACCAGAGAAAGAGTATCAGTCATTTTCGCTCATATGTCCTGACAGGTCCTTGGATTTGGTGAGTATTTTCCTGGAATCTTAACAGAAAATATCATTTTTCAATTGTCGAACAGTACCTAAAAGAATGAATATTCATCTTGACCTTGTGATGATGATGTTTTGTGCAGATATGTAAAGACAAAGATGAAGCAGAAGTATGGGTTGTTGGTTTGAAGGCATTGATTACTCGGGTAAAAGTCTCCAAATGGAAAAACACTATTAAACCTGAGATTACTACAGCGGAATGTCCAACCCCTCATGCACGAAGAGTGTCTCCATTCGTAACAATTCTTGTAAGTAACTAACACATTTCATATATTCAGTACGAATCCGAACGATCATCTTATACTTTGCATCATCTTACCATATAGGATCAAGTTATTCAACCCTCTACTGAGACCGCTGCACAAAACCGGTTGGGAAAAGTCTTTGCTGACATTGTCTCAATAACTGCACCAGCCAATAACAATCAGACAGAAGCTAATTCTCCCAACTTCTTCAGTCCATTGTCTCCAGGGAATGTCGAAAATTTCAATTCACGATTCTCAAACAGTGACCCGGTTCGGATCAGTCTATCTAGCGCTGTGAGCACATCTAGCCACGGTTCATATCATGAAGACTTTGATGCTATAGGTGATGTTTTTGTGTGGGGTGAAGCTATAAGCGATGGTGTACTGAGCGGTTCTGGAAAGTCATTACATTCCACGACAGAGGATGCACTTTTACCAAAAGCATTAGAATCAGCAATAGTTCTCGACGCACAAGACATCGCATGTGGTAGGTCTCATGCAGTTTTAGTTACAAAACAAGGAGAAATTTTCAGCTGGGGAGATGGAACAGGTGGGAAACTAGGGCATGGTTTAGAAAAGGACACTCACCAACCAAAGTTCGTTAGTAGTGTCAGAGGAATGGGATTCAAATCTGTAGCGTGCGGAGAGTTTCATACATGCGCTGTTACACAATCTGGTGATCTTTACAGTTGGGGTGATGGCACTCGGAATGTAGATTTGCTTGGGCATGGAAGTGAATCTAGCTACTGGATTCCAAATAGAGTGACTTGTGTCTTACAGGGATTGCATGTATCACATGTAGCTTGCGGTCCTTGGCATACAGCAGTAGTTGCATCATCAGGCCAGTTGTTCACATTTGGAGATGGATCTTTTGGTGCTTTAGGTCATGGAGACAGGAGAAGCTCTAGTGTTCCACGCGAAGTTGAAAGTCTAAATGAATTAAGAGTAATGAAGGTTGCTTGTGGCGTTTGGCATACAGCTGCAGTGGTAGAAGTGTCAAATGAAGCAGCTGATGCAGAGATCTGCTCTTTGTGCGGGAAACTGTTCACGTGGGGGGATGGAGAGAAAGGACAGCTTGGTCATGGTGACGATGAGGCAAAACTACTTCCTGAGTGTGTAGCTTCATTGATAGACGAGAATATCATCCAAGTTGCCTGTGGACATAGTCTCACAGTTTCTCTTACTTCTAAAGGACATGTGTATACGATGGGTAGCGAGGCGTATGGTCAGTTGGGAAATTCTACCGCCAAGGGAAAGTTCCCTTCACGTGTCGAAGGAGACATAGTAGAGACTTGTGTAGAGGAAATTGCGTGTGGTTCTCATCATGTTGCAGTGTTGACATCTAAATCAGAGATTTACACTTGGGGGAAAGGATTAAATGGGCAGTTAGGCCATGGAACCGTTGAGAACAAAAGGGTACCTGCGGTTGTTGGGTTTCTGAAAGAAAAGCAAGTGAAGGCTGTAACATGCGGATCCAACTTCACTGCTGTGATCTGTCTTCACAAATGGGTACCTGGCTCTGAACATTCTCTCTGTGCTGGTTGTCGTAACCCTTTCAACTTTAGAAGAAAACGCCACAACTGTTACAATTGTGGTCTGATATTCTGTAAAGTATGCAGTAGTAGAAAGTCTCTAAGAGCTGCTCTGGCGCCTGATATGAACAAACCATATCGAGTTTGTTACGGATGTTTTACCAAGCTGAAGAAGTCGAGAGAAACGTCTCCTTCACCACCAACTCCACGATCAAGAAACCTTTTGAATATGCGAAAATCGACGGATGTTACAGAAAGAGGCAGCTTAACTCAGAAACTTCTCTCAGCGCACTCCAGAATAGCGTCCGCTGACTCTTTGTTACATCACGGTGAAGGAAAGCACCAAAAGAAACCGGAAGTAAATAACCGTAATGTCTTCCCTTTCATCTATAGCAGTTTACAGCCTTCTGGATCGCCATTATCCAAAGGATTTACAGCCTTTCCTAAAATCTCCAAGAATATGATAGTGAAAATTCCTGGTTCACGAGTGAGCTCTCACACAGCGTCTCCAGTCTCAGTGAAGTCAACTAGTCCACGTCGATCTTATGAAGTGAATGCTGATGAATCTAAACAAATAAAAGACAGTTTTGGTCAAGAAATGGCGGGCCTAAAGGAGCAGGTACTTCTTTCTAACTATATTTTATGTTCAGCTGTATATCACAAAGATGCAGCTAGATGTTTTATTTCTTAAATGTGTATATCTACTGAACATTGAAGGTAGAACAACTTGCTTCCAAAACTCACCAACTTGAAGAGGAACTAGATAAAACTAGAAAGCAGTTGAAAGTGGTCACTGCAATGGCAGCAGATGAAGCAGAGGAAAACAGATCTGCGAAGGAGGTTATTAGATCTCTGACCACTCAGGTTTGGCAACAGTTTTCCAGATTCAAATACATTTGGTCATTTCTTCTGTCTCTTATATCGATCTCTCATAATGTCAACAACTTTTTTTCAGTTAAAAGAAATGGCTGGACGAGTACCTCAAAAGGATGATATTATCACCAACTCAAAGCACACAGAGAAAGATACATCAGAGAGTCAAACTCAGACCAGTACCCAGACACATATAAGAAGCATGGTATCTCATAATAGTCAATCAGATAACAACTTAACAAGTAAGAGTTTCGTTAATGGGCATAGGAAACAGAGTGAAAAGCCAGAGAGAGTTGTGCAAGACGAACCAGGAGTTTATTTAACACTATTGTCTTTACCCGGTGGTGGTAATGAACTCAAGCGTGTTCGGTTCAGGTACATGAATGATTCTTTGACTTCTTATGATGCTAATCTTACCTCTCTTAGAAACACAACATGACATATCATTTAATGTCTCGTTCATCTTGCTCACCTGTAACGTTTGCTGTTTCTTGTGCAGCCGGAAACAGTTTACTGAAGAACAAGCGGAGAAGTGGTGGGGTGAAAATGGAGGTAAAGTGTGTGAACGACACAACATTCTAGTTTCTTAGGATCTCCTCTGTCTTCAATAGAGGAAGAGAGGGAGAGAGAAAAAGACAAAGAAAAGATAGCTACATATAGAATATATAGAGAAATATAATGATGCAGGTTTTTTTGTTTTTGTTTTGAGAGTAATACCAACATGTTTTCTGCTATCAATAGAAAAAAAGAAAATGTTTGATGAAAATTACATTTCATTTATTTTCTGAGTATAGCGTGGTTCTGTGAATCTGCTATTTCCTGATCTTTCTGCCAAAGAACAAAGACATTTCCATACAGTGGAAGCCCATGCTGTAACGCAAGTATTTAAATATTAATGAGACGGTTAGCTAAATGAAGATAGTAATTTCAAAAACAGACTTCAGTAAAGGGAATGCAGTTGAAAAAGTTAAGACTTCATCCACTGGATGATATAACCAAAACTACGTCCAAGTGGAATAGGTGCATTTAACCCAAGAATCTTCTTACCTTCTACAGCAATAACAATCACCAAGAATGCATCAATCACCACAACATTGAGGAACCCTGATAGTCAATGTCCATCTTTCCGGTCCATCTTTGGCTTGCATACGCCGAAGTTGATTTTGATTTAGTTTCTTACCGTCTTCTAACTAAATGTCTTTAGGGAGGGTCCGGTGGCGAGATGGGAGCCGACGGAGGAAGGATACTTGAGGTTTCATTGACTTTTCTTGAGGCACGTTTAGACGAGGCTTAAGGAGCCGACATTCTCCTGGAAAGTCCGTTATCATCCTTAAGTAAAACATTTCTAGAGTTGAGTAACAACTTTTTTAGTTGTTTGTGACAGGTGAAATCGGGTGTCCCATGTGGACGTCATACGTTTTCTCAGGGAAAACTCATATAAATATAAATAAACAAATTAACACACCAAGTTCTTGAATCTCAAAGTAGAAGATAACACGAGCTTTTAACTGAAAAACTGAAAAGTGCTTATGCATCAAGATCAATTTCAAAATCTTGAAGCTTTGTTTAAGACCTTGGCTTCTCTTTCTTTCCCTTGAAGAGAGCCGATAGCGAAACACCAGAAACATTGACGATCTTGTACCTAACTCCGGGAATATCTCCCACAGCATGACCCTTACGACCAAGTCCGGAAATCAAAACCTCGTCCTGCAACAGCATAACCAAAAATGATTCAACGTTTTGACAGACTATTTAATCCATATTTAATAGTTGGTTTTTTTATTCTGCAGACTTACATTTGGTTCAATGAAGTTCAAACAACCATCGTTGGGGATGAAAGCAGTAATCTTCTTTCCATTCTTCACAAGCTGTACTCTAGCACACTTACGGATAGCAGAGTTAGGCTGCTTAGCCTCAATTCCTCTGCATAATCAAATACATAGACTCTCAGCACCAATGTCCACACTAAAAAGGTCAATTCCATGTTCTTTATAACCTTACATTATCTCAAGGACGATTGCTTTTGCGTGAGAAGATCCAGCAAAAGGTTTTTTCCATTCATTTCCTTGGTGAGACTTCTTGAAAGTCTTGTCTGCCCATCTCTGTTTCTTCTTATGCGTTTTGATTATGCGCGCAGCATTCATACCCCTTGTCTTTCTATAACATATCATCACCACAGATAATAAAATAAAGGACCATAACTTCACTTGATAAATCAAAGTAGAAGCAATTCATATAAGCATAACACAAGAAAGATAAAACCTTGATCTCAAATTCATCATGAGTAAGAGCAATCATTAATGCAACACACAAAAACTCAAACATCAATCCATCTACAACAGGTGTTCCAATTTTCATTAAGTTCTCAAATCAAAAAACAAGCACTTAGCACAATTAAGTATTATCTATTGTTTGGGGAGACTCAATGATAATCAGAAAGAAGAGAAACATACCCCATGTTTGTCAATAGAGGAGAAGATTAAAGCTTTTGCACCAAGCAATATGAGATATTGCACGGCTTCAAACTCTAAAAGTACTAGAGATTAGAGACTCTTCCCATTTATACAAAGAGTAGAAGGTTAAAGAGGCTTTTGCTGCAAGCAACCTGAGACTGATTTTACGGCTGGAACGTGGAAACCTAAACCTACTATAGGCCCATCAGGCTCAGTTTAATTTTTATCAAGGCCTAGTGTTTTTTCTAATAACAGGCCAGTTCTACCAACTCGTATACTCGCAAGTAGAGCGCGTGGACGTTAAAGTCTCTATCTTCTTGTCAATTGTCAGAATCAGCGATCATCCAAAGTTATCTCTCTTTCTCCCCCTAAACCCATTTTCTTTTCTCATTTGCTTCTTCTCTCAACTTCCTTAAACCATCTCAACAACTTCTTCGCATCCGAGGTTTGTTAAACACGTGCTCTGTTTCATCTTGATTTGTCATTTTGAACGAAGAAAGCTTTTATCTTTTTTACTTAATACCTTACTTTGTTTAGTCAACATAGGATCTAAGCTCTGTTCTGTCTCTAACTTCAACTGAACCCTTCACTATTCTAAGTCTTTGCTTGTGATTATTCACTAGTAAATTCTTCTTCTCTTGAAAAAAATCCCAACTTTGTCAATTCAAAAGAAAAAAAAATCCCAACTTTGTACAATTGAGTTGATGAAATTCTCAATGTGTGTTGCAGATTCATGGCTACAACGATATTTAATGCCTCTTGCAGCTTTCCATCGATCAAAGGAATTGATTGCAAGAGCTATGTGGGTCTTAGGTCGACTGTGAGTAGAGTTCGGCTTGCTTCTCTTCCAATTGCTACTTGTCAGCGACGCTCTCTTGTTGTAAGAGCCAGTGAATCAGGCAACGGAAACGCGAAGAAGCTTGGTAGGAGTGACGCTGAGTGTGAAGCTGATGTTGCTGCCGGAATTGTTCCCGAAGCACCTCCTGTTCCACCTAAACCCGCTGCTCCGGCTGGTACACCGATTATTCTGCCTCTCGTGAGTATCCGAGTCCCTTGACTTCGCTATAGATTTTTTCTTACGCTGTTTGCATTGTTCAGATGATTCTGCCATTACCCTTTTGGTTTTGTATTAGAAAGCTAACAATACATTGTTCTTATGTAATAACTCTCTCTGTCTACATTGTCATGAACGATATGTTCAGCTTCAAGGTTGAGGCTTTAAGAGACGTTTACTATTTTCTCTTCTGATGTTACTTTTGGTTTTCAGAATCTAAACCGACGACCACGTCGTAACCGTGCTTCTCCTACTGTGAGAGCTGCTTTCCAGGAAACTGACATCTCCCCTGCCAACTTTGTATATCCACTTTTCATTCATGAAGGTTGGTTACTTACTTTTTCATCTGACTTGAACATTTTGTTGCTCGTCTCTATTGTCTTAAGAAACTCTTATGTATTTTTGGAGATTGGCAGGTGAGGAGGATACACCTATTGGAGCTATGCCCGGTTGCTACAGGCTTGGCTGGAGGCATGGCCTCCTACAAGAGGTTGGATTTTTTATCTGATATGATTCGTTTACATTTTTAATTCTTTGAGAGCAATCGTGTTACAAAAAATTGTTTTTTCTTTGCAAACAGGTTGCAAAAGCTCGAGCTGTTGGTGTTAACAGTATCGTGCTGTTTCCTAAAGTTCCCGAGGCTTTGAAGGTTTCATATTTCTCTTCTATTTACATACATATGTTCTTGGCTTGTATATTGAACTCTTTGTTTTTGTTTCCATTTTGTAGAATCCAACAGGGGATGAAGCTTACAATGACAACGGTCTTGTGCCTAGAACAATTCGTCTTCTCAAAGACAAATATCCTGATCTTGTAAGATCCGTTAATCTTAGTTTGTTAAAGATACCTGGATAGAGAAAATGGGGGTAATCCGTAATCGTGATCAATGTTCTTCTCTTGTTTTAGATTATTTACACTGATGTTGCTTTGGATCCTTACTCATCTGATGGTCACGACGGTATAGTGAGAGAGGATGGTAAGTATTCTTTACCTAATTTCCTTCTGTTACGTTTTCAACTGGAGCTGTGATACATGTTTATATCTCTGTAGGCGTAATTATGAATGATGAAACTGTGCACCAACTTTGTAAGCAAGCTGTTTCTCAGGTAAATGTTTTCAATATCAAAGAGTCAGTTTGAAGTTTTTTCCTTGCTTGTGAGATAAAACCTTTCTCTCTCTTTCTCTGCAGGCCCGAGCTGGAGCGGATGTTGTTAGTCCGAGTGACATGATGGATGGACGAGTAGGCGCAATTCGTGCAGCTCTCGATGCTGAAGGCTTTCAAAATGTCTCCATCATGTCTTACACAGCAAAGTAATCAAATAATTTTGACCTCAATAGCGTTTTCTTAGAGCATTTACTTGTTTGTTCTGTCTAACTCCGTGTATGAATCTTGTGCGAACAGGTATGCAAGTTCGTTTTACGGTCCTTTCCGTGAAGCCCTGGACTCAAATCCACGTTTTGGGGACAAGAAAACGTAAGTAGCAAAGATTCCGTCGTTAAATATGCATTTCTTCTTCTTGTTTCTTTTGCTAAGCCTTTGTGGTTATGTAACAACTTTTTGGTACCTTAAACAAAAGTTATCAGATGAACCCTGCAAATTATAGAGAGGCTTTGATTGAGGCTCGTGAAGACGAGGCTGAAGGAGCCGACATTCTCCTGGTAAAAGCTCTTCTGATCACTCTTCAGTAAACACATATCTAGTGAGTGTTTAATAACAACTTGGAAAATGTTTGGTTACAGGTGAAGCCAGGTCTCCCATATTTGGACATCATACGTCTTCTTAGGGACAAATCTCCATTGCCCATTGCTGCATACCAAGTATTGGCTTCATCAAACTCCTATCTACCAACAACACTTTCAGTCTCAGTTTTATGTTGATTTTGATCACTCTCCATGAATTTCCCAGGTTTCTGGAGAGTACTCGATGATCAAAGCAGGGGGAGCCCTGAAGATGATCGATGAGGAGAAAGTGATGATGGAGTCACTCATGTGCTTACGCCGAGCTGGTGCTGACATCATCCTTACCTACTTTGCTCTTCAAGCTGCTACTTACTTATGCAGCCAAAAACGGTAGAAGAAGAGACACCGGGAGAGAGAGTTTACGGGTTTGCATTTAACCATTTGAGACAATCATGATTTTTTGCCTTGTATTTTCCCCTTGCAAAACTCAAGTTCTGATCCAAATTAGTTTGGTAATGAGTCTTTGCCTCGTGCATTATGTACAATTGTGTCTTGTTTATTTTTTTTTTATTACCGATGAGTTCTTCATTGATTTCTGTTTACAGAAAGCATTGTTCTGAGTTTTTGGCTGTTGTATAAGTTTTTGGTTGAAGTTAACCACCTATTAGTGTACTTGTTTTGTTTTTCTTTTGTGACACAAAAAAAAAAATATAAATGTCTAGTTGTCAGAAGTGGGGTTTGAACCCACGCCTTCTCTCGAAGACCAGAACTTAAGTCTGGCGCCTTAGACCACTCGGCCATCCTGACTTTTTGATTTGTTATTGTGCATTTTGATTTAGTAATCAATAATGTGCTTTATTTAGTTTCTTACTGTTAAAAGTAGATAAAATCTAATCCTCAACTGAGTTATTTTTTTACCAAGTTCGTTTCAAGATCCCACAAAAATTAGAAAAATGAATAATTTCAACTTGAGCAAGTGGGGAAAAAGGCCCTCCAAAATTTATACAATTTCGAGTTACAGAATGACTCAGTTTCCATTTATCTAATCAATAAAAACTGTTTATAAAATTAATATCAAATAAGAAAGAAAACTCATACACATGTGTAATGTAGATGGATTTATGATTTATCAAACCTCAAGTGTAAAACACACAATTTTGCCAGCGAAGAAGAACAAACAAGAATGTTTTGTTATTCTTCTTTGACCACAATTAAAAAAAAAAAAAAACACATTAGAAGCAAAACCCAAAAAGAAGTTCTGTTCACATTGGATCAAAAAGGTCAAGTCAAATATTAAGGCCTAGACCAAGTATCAAAAATGTCCAATGGGCCCTTATCTGTGGCATAAGCAGTTACGTATGCTAAATTTAGGGTTCCTCTTCCGTCTCACCTATAAAACCAACATTACGCGTTCCATTTGTAATTTCTAGGGTTTTGCACCACACAATCACCGAACGGAACCAACAAACCACAATGGGGCGAAGTAAGTGTTATCATCTTCAAATCTCAATTCGAATCACCTGAATCGTTTCCGTACTCGTTAGATCCTTGAAATCGAATCGTGTATTTGGCTGAAATGAGAATCTCTAGGCTTCTGATTTTAGAGTTTCTGAGATTTGTTCGTGCATTTGGTTATTTGTTATAGGACCTGCGAGATGTTACCGTCAGATTAAGGGAAAGCCATACCCGAAATCTCGATACTGTCGTGGTGTGCCGGATCCGAAAATCAGGATCTATGACGTTGGAATGAAGAAGAAAGGAGTGGATGAGTTTCCTTTCTGTGTCCATTTGGTTTCTTGGGAGAAGGAAAACGTGTCGAGTGAAGCACTCGAGGCTGCTCGTATCGCTTGTAACAAGTACATGGTGAAATCTGCTGGAAAAGATGCTTTTCATCTTAGGATTAGGGTTCATCCTTTCCATGTCCTTCGTATCAACAAGATGCTTTCGTGTGCTGGAGCTGATAGGCTTCAGACTGGTATGAGAGGTGCTTTTGGTAAGGCTCTTGGTACTTGTGCCAGAGTTGCTATCGGACAGGTGCTTTTGTCTGTTAGGTGTAAGGATAACCATGGTACTCATGCTCAGGAAGCTCTTCGTAGAGCTAAGTTTAAGTTCCCTGGTCGTCAAAAGATCATTGTTAGCAGGAAATGGTAATGTTTTGTTTTGTTTATGTTGGTTGTCTCTCTTTTTGGAATTTCTTTTAAGAAAATCACTGTATTGAATCGTTTTTGTGTTTACAGGGGATTCACCAAGTTCAACCGTGCTGATTACACTAGGTTGAGACAGTCAAAGAGGATTGTTCCTGATGGTGTCAATGCTAAGGTATTGTTTCTTTTGTGTATGTTTTGTTTGATTTGTGCTTCACCATTTGATTGTTGATTCTGAATTGTGTTTTGTTGTTTGTGTTGCAGTTCCTGTCCAACCACGGTCCGTTGGCTAACCGTCAGCCTGGAAGCGCCTTCATATCAGCCACCAGCGAATAAGAAGAAGGATGAAAGATGATTTGTGGTTGTAGAACCGTTCATGTAGTTTCTCAAGTTTTTCGTCTCGTTTTTGTTGTAACAGTTGAAAACATGAATCCTCGTATGGTTTCTCATTTTGCTTGGACAATTGTTTTATGTTCCTTTTCAATGTTTTTTATACCTCAGTCAGTGCCCGCCCTGCTTTATCCTAATCTCATCATTTCTTATTTTTCTTTTAAATTCACTCAAGGTTATCACGAACCATACCTCTACGATTTGTAGCGGAATTAATTTTATCCACTGTATTTAGAAGATATTTGATGTTCTATTTTTATTTTTTATTTTTTAAAAATTGATGTTTTGAGTATTAATTATTATATTTTATTTTAAAAATAAAACATAAAATAAAATGGAAAATTTTGAATGATAGAACTTTATTGAAAAATCAATAAAACATTAAAATAAAATCAAAAAATATTAGATAAAAGTAAATATTAAATGTTTTTTAATATATGTGAAATATCTAAAATATCAATTTATAAAAAACAGAAGGAATATATAATAAACTTAAGAAATGGTTGATAAAAAATAAATAACTTAAAAAATGAAGATAGAGTTTAACTTTTTATTTAAAAAAAAAGAAAGAATACATTTACTATAACCAAAAAATAGAATAATTTAATTACCCCTGAATTCATCGGAAAGGACCAAAACTAACTAAAATCGAAAATACTCTAATTTTAATTGAAAATTAATCAATAACAATGTTTGCTCCCTCTCGATCAATTCTCCGATGAAAGCTTCGGATTGACGCGCTATTGACAGGTACTTATCGTCGTCTGTACCTAAAAGGGCTTTGGTTTTGAGTACTCGAAGAACCAACCTCATTGGTTCAACTGTTTATCTCTTCATTGGCTTTGTCTCTTGTCCAAATTGCTCCCGGTACTGTAAAAATCTTCTCTTTCCTTCTGATTGAATCTACCACCTGTGTGGCTCTGTTTGCCTGACTATGTTCTTCACCTCTTCATTTGGTTTCATGACGTTTTTTGAAATCATTGAGTTTGTCTTAACATTCAGCTTAGTTTGTTTTTCAAGTTTGGTCGCATTTGATTCATTCTGTGCAAGGCTTAAGTGGGTTTCTAAGTGAGTGTTGAAGTCTGTTTTTTTTACTTTCCTGATTTTTTTATTAGTATTTAGATAGTTCATTACAACGATGATGGAGATTTATTCCTGTGTGTTGATGAATAGGGTACTGAAATCTGCTAAAGGTTAATTGTGTGTTTAGCTACGTGCGAAGTTTAGTTAAAATTGACTTTTTGCCGTGCCATATCAGTCAGTCACCTACTTGGATAGAAAAACATGCAGGTGTTACTGTAATCTGTGAGGTGTTAGTGTAATCTGTGAGTTAGGATTGTAAGATGAATTTACTTGTAGGGTTTACATGTGTATTTAATAGGGTTTTGGTTTTGATGTGTCCTTGACCTGTTCTTTTATGATTTTGTTCTTCAAATGCTGATCCTTTGATTTGTAGAATCTATCGGTTTTCTAACAAGTTTTGTTCTTGTATCTGTATTCTTTTACAGGGCTTGCAAACCTTTGTATTACAGGTTAGATCTCGTTCTTGAGCTCGTAGAAACATGGTTTATAGCTAAGATTCATGGCGTTTTTCTTTTGCTTGACTTCATCTCTTCATTGGGTTTCATGGTGTTTTTTTAAATCATTGAGTTTTTTTTTGGTGTGCCTTGTCGGAGAATGTAAACAACTTGATCTTAGCTTAGTTTCTTTCAAGTTTGGTCGCAATTGATTCAGTCTATGCATTTGTTATTGATTGTTGGTTTCATAATTGTATAGTTGACAGATCATTAGAATCTTTGTTTTTTGCTGTTCAGTGTTTGTACTCGTTCCTTGTCGATTCGTTTCTCTAGAAATTGCTGGAGAATCAGTAAAGCATGTCTTGATTAGTTCAGAGCTCGCAATTGTTCTAGAAATGGTTGCTTTTTCAAGTTAATTGGTTTTTCTTCTTCTTCTTCCTCATTTGAATTTGAATTTGAGTTTTATTGTTCTTTTGGTTTTTGAGAACTCTGCCTTGGTTATAATAAGCTTGTAATGAATTATTAGTGTTTCACATGTTACTGTCTTGTAATTACGGTTTGTTTGTGTAGTATGCTTTGGGATATTTGTGAAAATTTCTTTGTTTTGATTCCTGAGACTCAGAATATCTTTGAGTTGGTAGAGGAGATTATTATGAGTGGATTTTAGTTCTGCAAGTTTAAGCTCTGCAAGTATATTTTTATGTTAAATGTCGGATTTCAAAGAATTAAGTCTCGTGCAAGCTTTGTCTGATATAGTATAGTATTAGCTTCTTCTTCGTCGGATATAAGAACTTCCAAAGATATGGGCCATTTTGGGCCTGACCTGAACTTTAGCAATTGTTGACCTTTCTAGCTTCTGACTTTTCAGCATCAAACCTGACGGTGTCTGAATCGAAACACTAAACCGACCGAGAGGCAGAGAGGAGAATCCCAAGTTCCGATATGAGTACAGGTGCAACTCTTCTCTTCTTTTCTCCTCGTTATTTCTTTTTCTTGTTTCGATTTCTCTTATAAAGAAGTGAAGACGATTCTTATTTTGCCTTAGGTATCTGTAAGTACTAGATTTATGAGGTATCTCTGGGAAATTTGTACTTGGTTAGCTTTTTAGCAACCAATCACTGCTGGTTATTCATCATCATTTACGATTATATGTACTGACTGCTTAGCCCGTGTTTTAATCTGTGTTTATGTATTGTTAGAGACAAGAGAACTGTGATGAGTTTGCTGATAAACCTTAGCGCTTTCAGATCAGATAAATACTAAAACCCTAGATCGAAGGTTTAGTTTTAGTACAGTTGTGTTATATCTTCTTTCGGGTTTTAATCAGTCAGAACTTCTTTCAGGTTTTATCCCTTACGGCCATTACTAATGCTTTTTGTTGGTTTTTGTGTGTGTGTGTGTGTGTGTGTGTGTGGCAGGTGGAGCATTTGGAGGAAACAGAGGATTGAGACCTATCCCACCAGAAAAGGGCATTTTCCCTTTGGATCACTTACACGAATGTGATGTGGTATTACTTCAACCACGGTTTTCTCGGTGTAGAGATGTTTGATTATCTTTCAGTTATTCACTTTGCTTTCTTGGCTTTAACTGTTGTTTTTTCAGGAGAAGAAAGAATATCTTGGCTGTCTCAAATCTTCAGCTAACAAATCTGAGCAATGTAGACATCTCTCAAAGAAATATCTCCAGTGTCGAATGGCCAAGTGAGTCCTTTTACTCTGTGTTCATCATAGTTATCTATCGTTCTCATTCGCTTGTGATTAAGGGTTTAAGTTCGTATCAGAAAAAAGTTTGGATGGAGTTGGATTATGAAACCGATTTATTATACAGGAACTTGATGGCAAAGCAGGATATGACTGAGCTTGGATTCAGTGGTGTTAAAGAATCGGATCCCACTGGAGATAAGGATAAAGAGAGTATCGAACATTGAAGGTGGACAAAACTTTGAACCTCCTTTTTTTGGTAGAAGATTGGATTTGACATTGATTCACTTGAGCCACAGCTTTAAGATTTTAGGTTAGACAATTTGTTCTCCTAAAGCCAAACTATATGTTTGAGCTTCACCAATTCTCATCGTTCAGTATGATGATATACATATACGTATCTGTATTTTTGTGGGAAATAAAAGCATTATTCATACACCGAATCATACAGAAGCCAGCGTAAGGAGTGTATATCGTTCTTTGCCTATATGCGTCTGCAACTCTTTGGGCTAATATTGATTCTTAGGCTTTATGTGCCCATGTGCAGAAGCAAAAAAGAGTATATGGTCTTTTGCCAGAACATTTCTCCACTTATACAAACTTCTATGATTTTAGAACTGAGTTTAGCACCTTGGGTAACTAAAATTATTTGAAAAATTATGAATAGTTTGGGAACAAAAATAAACTAAATAAATTATGGGATATGTTTAGCTGAATCAAAGTTGAACCAATTTTTATACCTAATGAATTCTAAAAAACATACTTGCTAAAATCATCTAAAATTCAAAAAAAAAAAAAGTGAACTGAACCTAGATGGATACTCCAACTAGTACCTAAATCAAAGATAGCCAAATTGTATCTTATCATTTGTAAAATCATAAACAGAAAATTCATAAATAAGCTTTTTCATTTATCTCTTTACTTTTAAAAAAATAATATAAATTTTGCTAAAATAACAAATATCTTTATATTTTACCCAATAAAATCTTATTGTTTCAAGGAAAGACACCACATATAGACATGTTTACCAACTCCTTATATTATTTTTTGTGCAAATGATCATCCAAGTTTAACCCAAAAGATTTATCTACCTAATTAACCGGTTAGAGAAAAGAAAAGAAAAAAACGCCATACATCTTTGATTATAAGTATTATAAACGTTAAGCCCGCTTCTATACACTATTTTGGTTTATAGCATAAAGTCATAAACGACACCTTGAAAGCCAAAGTCAAGTTGATATCTTCCTCCTTTGATTTAGATCTCTAAACTATATCCAACTTTTCAAAATTCTTCGCCTTTGATCAAATAGATATGCATGCATGACCATAGCTCAGAATTTGTTCACTTATATGTTTCCAATAATCGAATCATTGCACCCTGAATATTTTTGCTGTCGTGTAATAGCTTGATCAAATATAATCTCTTTGGGCTAATATTTTTGCTGTCGTGTAATAATGTAGTTTTTCAAATATAAACTCATTAATTTGATAGTGTTTTCCCAAATTTCCTCAAAAGTTCTATTAAATTATACTATGTACAATAATCAAAGTAATGTGTATCTTCCTGTAGGTAATTTAATTGTATTCATATATATTGTTAAAGAACTGTATTTAAATTAAAAAAATTCTGTTTTAATAATTTTAGAATTTTAGTCAAACTCTATTACATTTAATTAGTAGGTTATGCTCTAATTCACTCTTTTTCCATACCTACAGTTCATACAAAAAAAATTAATAATATCTTTTATTCAAAACGTTAGGAGAAAAATCATTTCCAATCGAATCTACGTAATATTTTTTGAAGAATAAGAAACAAAGTTTGAATCACACCCAGAAAAAAAAACAAAGGTTGAATAATTGGGGAGGATGGCGGACATGATCGCTTCTTTTGTTGTTTATATATATTTTTAAAGATCACATAGCTCCAAACTAAAAACCAAAGAGAAAAAATGATTAGTTTTGCAATAATGTTTCAAGTTCAACTATGTAATCAAGCTAGCATAATCTCTCTGTCTCAAACAATTATTGTCCCGATCAGCATCGTCCTAAACCCACTTGATTTTCTTTTGGTACAATACAACGAAACCTTAGCCAATCAACGAATTTTTTTGGGTTTGGGAATAGTTTCTGAAACCAAACACTGATGTTAACTCTTTTCTTGCAAAGAGGTGAATAGTCTTCGGTCTGTTGCAACTTGCAAGTATATGCATATAAGAGTTGTTATCTCCTTTGGCGTATTTCCAAATTTTGTGTTTCGAGTTTTTTTTACTTTGAGCCCTTAACGTTGCGATTTGGTTATGTTGAGTGTTGGTGTATCAGCCTCCGATGTTGTTACCGTTTTGATATTTTGCTCGTTTTTACGGTTGTTTTTACTGCTTTTAGTATGGAATAATTAATAAAAAATTATTGTTATTTTAAATTTAAAATAACATATTTTTGATTTTTTTACCAAATGAATAGAAGATATTTAGATTTAGTAAAAATATATAATAATTTGTTAATAATTAATAAAAATAAAAATAATTATTTTTTTGGTTTATAGAGATAAAAAAGTTAAATTAATAAAAATTAAAAATGCTGAAAAATAAAAAAAAATTGACACCTTTACAAAA
>KE153853.1:0-17237 GCA_000411075.1 Sisymbrium irio | reverse complement strand
TCAATTTGTAAAAAGATTTTATTATTTGCTCAAAATTTTATAAAACTATAAATTAGTTAAATATTTGAGAATTATATAGATTTTGATGCAAATTTATCGATATAAATATAATATAATAAGCAAATTTCAATAAATTTATTTTTCTAAAATAAATTAAGCAAATCCCTACACATAGCGTGGATGAAAATTTTAGTATTATAGTAGATGAAATATGCTTCTCTTTTCTTTTTCTAACGCAGCCTATAATATATTTTGTCTCGGTTTAGTTTTCCTCTTTTAGTTTTGTTTCTAAGAAATTGTTTGGATCCTGCCAACTTTTCCAACTTGTATTTCAAAATTTGTATTTGCTTTTGTAAAAAAAAATCAGACGAGATAATAAAAAAAAGATACTAACGGAAGAAAAAATATAAATGCCTAGATGTGTCATTGACAATAGGGATGGTGGGATGAGTAAGCTATTTCTTGTTTTCGTTGTAATACTACTAATAGTATATAATTGATGTGTTTTGAATTTTGAATATTCAAGATTTCAGATTTGATATCGACGAAACGATGATAAGTACAGATTCATGGTATGGCCGTATGGATATGGATGTGGATATGAGATTTATTTTTCCAGTACTTAGATTCGATGTGAAATGCATACTACAGTTTTTATTATATTTAAAGATACAACATGGTAAGCAATTAATAAGGTTCGGTTTAAAACTCAAGCATATACAGTAGAACATTTATTGTGAAGATTTTTAAAGATACCATATGGTAAGCAATTAATAAGTTTTTATTTGTCTAGGTAAAAGAAAAAAGAATTAGTATTAAAAAAGTTTAATGAATATTTGGAGGAATTTCTGTGACGACTTTAACTAAATGAAACTCAATGGTCCGGAATGGGACCGGTAAAGGCCACTTGAATTAGATTTGTGTTTTTTACTTCTGTTTAATTCTTTCAATTAAAGTAGGGTCTATGTCTTTTAATACGTAAAAAACAGTTTTAAAGACAAAAACAACAAAGTATCATTATCACTAGTCCCACTAGAAATTTAATAAACCAATTAAAGAAACAAAATGTAGTATAGCTAAAACAAATGAAAGAGGCCACCTGTGAATTTCACACGGAAAAAAAGAACCCAAGAATGAAAAAAAAACAATTCCATAAAGAAAATATTCAGTTCTTTTCCTCTCTTCTTCATCATCTTTAGTTAAATTTTCCTTTCTACCCATCCTCTTTTTCTTGTTTCCCTATTTTACCCTTACGAACTTCTACATGAACAGTTCTGACTGGAGCAACGTGTAATAGTTAGCAGCTTCATCCTCAAGCTCCCAAAGCCCATCACCAAACCCATCTAATAAACTAAACCCGTTAACGTAATCTTGATGAGTCTCATTACTAATCATCTCATAATTACTCCCGCCAATTTCAGTGTTAGGTATCCCAAGTTCGTCGTCGGAAGCTTCTAAAAGATGTTTCATCACTTTCTCCTTGTCGCTTTCGCATTCATCTTCCTTCGAAGCGCACGAGGACGACGAGGAGGAGCAAGAGGAAGAAGAGAGAGTATGATTCTCAAAAACTGCAGTGTTTTGCTCTTCGGCAGAGATTTCTTGCTGGAGTGTGGTGATTAGGGAAGTTAAATCACTGTCTGCTTCATTTTGTGCTTCTACATCATCTAAGAGACACTGAGTTAGATTGTACGAAGTGGAAGATGAAGAAGGCTTTTGTCTTTTTATATCTTCATGGGGTATGGTTTCTTGTTCTTGCTCGTCTCTTTGGCGTTTCAATGGCGATGATGTTGCTGTTTCTGCCATTTTTTGGAGAATAAGAGAGACGGAGAGAGATGACAATGGTGTTGAGAGGTTTGTTTAGGTTTTAGAATCGTTCGAGAGAGAGAGAGAGAGTATCGTGTGGTTTGATGAGAGAGAGGAGGAGACTGAAAATGTTTATATAGAGAAAGGTGGTGGTCAAAGTAATTATAATTAGAGTTTTAAACAAAAAATATTAAGAAGTATTGTTTGGTTCGTGCATGTCAGGAGAGAGACATGTGAATTTCCTTTTTCGCATAACCCGGAGCGAAATTGTTTAATATACATGGTTTACATTTATATTTTATCATCTAGTCAAGATTATTGATATAATTATATATTAGCTAGCATTCACTTTAATATTTTTAGACCTTAACGCATGTACTTATAATCTCTCTTTTAAATAAAGGTTTCCTAGACAGCCTAAACCAACCAAGTATCTTGATTTTGACCAGATTAGTCAAAAACTAGATCAACAAAAGTTGATAATTTTTTAGGCATCAATTAATAGGTACAAATTGCCAAAAAAAAATTCTTTCTATTGAATAGCTACCAACGGAAAACAATATATAAAATGTGCACAAATAAATGAAAAGCATATGTAATAAAATTTAAAATTTATATGTATAAAATATAAAATAAATAAATATACAGATAATAATCTGAGTAACTTCGATTAAAATTAGTTTGGCGTTAAATCCTTAAAAAGATTAGATTAGAACCTATCATTGCTTGTAATGAAGACCTAGTTGATCCCTGCCACGTCAATCAGTTTGTGTGTGTCTATATTGCCAAAGAAAAAAAAAATATACTCATAACCTTTCGGACAGGAATTATGAAGTAGATAGATAGTTCCGACAAATATAATTAAAGTTCATAAATAGAAAGTACTGGTGAGAAAAATTGTTCAGTGTGGACTGTAAATGCAAATGCAGTGGCCTAACATTTTGTCATGTAAGTAATATATTATCCTAAGAAAATGATAGGTGAAAATGGAAAAAAAAAATCCTTATTTTTCTATATCTTTCTAGTTTTCTTCTTGATATTTGCCTGGCAAGAGAGAGAAGAAAAAGTAAATAAGTTGTTGTCAACGAAATTAGGTAAATATATTTGGTTGAATCATCTGCCGTTGAATTAGTGTTCCAGAAGCAGCTTGTACATTACGAAGGAAAATCGAACGGTCGTGGTTTCACGCCTTTGGATTGCACATGGAAAGTGACAGGCTCTCTCATCGTTTTATCTTCTGTCCAAGCATATTCTCATCGTTTATATGGACGATGCAAATTAATCACAACCTAAACTATTTCGACCTGGCGAATAAAAAACAAAAGATAACTACTCTGAAACGTTTGCATAGTTGTAACCAACTAGCTATAATGTAATGTATTAACAAACGTGTTTGAAGTGGTCGTTGTGATCTTGTATGATATATGTATCTCGCCAAGTCTCAGAAGCAAATAAATTCATAGGATATTATTATAAATCTAAGACCCGCCTCAAAATATTAGATACTAATAATCTTATTAAATTAGTATTAAAATTATTTTTGATGATTAAATGATTATATTTGATTTGGTTTATGTAATTTATTATGTTACATTTTTGAAAGTATAAATGACTAAACTATCGTTAAGAAAATTTTAATTTTTAATAAATTTTCAATGATATTTTTTGGAAATTATATATAGAGATGTAAATTTATTTTCAAAAAATGTTTTTCTTTTAATAGCATAGATAAACTATTTTAGTAATGAGCTTTCCACGAAAGCTTAACCAACTAATAAAAAAGAAAAATCACAAGAAAACCGACTTTGGACAAATTCATGATAGACTAGCATCTTTTCTAACAAGTCTATGAAACTTCAGTTTTCAACGTCATTACGCTTTTTCTTTTCCTTTTCTTTTTCGGTAAAAAATATGTACAAATCAATTTACGAAACAGATCGGCAATATTTTTATGTATTAGTAATTTTTTGGGCTAAGTGTTTTAGTTACTAATTTGTACTTTTCTAAAATGAGAAATTAATGTAACTTTTTGTATGTTTCTGATTCATAAACTTTAAACATTTAGGAACATAATATTAATCTTAAGAACAAATTTTTAAATACGTATGTGTTAATTAAAAAAATCAAATTTTTAAATATTGAATTCATCAAACTTAAACCTTTAGTACTAGAAAAGAGAATACAAATCATTTGTACACGTAATCTAATACAAACGATTTCTATAAGTTCTGCATAATCAAACCGCCTTGAACCAAAATTTTATCAAGATACAGATGGAGAAAAAAAAACTCAAAAGAAAGCAAATGTTTTTTTAAAATAAGAATATAAATAAGAGAACAGCCAAAAAAGAGGAGGTGACTGGTGAGATGACGAATTCATTGTTCGAGGTAGGGTTAGACAAGTGGGTTTTGTTTGGTTTCTTTATACACTACTTCTTCGTGTCTTTGCTTTTCTTTTTGTCCTTTCGCTTTACTTTAGCCTACCACTTTTTAAAATTTTATTTCACTTCTTATCGGTTAAGGGAATTGTCAATCGATGGTTATGGATGAGAGTGACGATTTTGGTAAATACAAGTGCTGGTTAAACTGCAATTTAATTTGTTAGCTTGGTTGTTGAGACAACTTTTGTTAACCAAAACATAAACAACTAAGAACTGGGGTATATAACAATCTATTTTGGTAAGGATGGTGATTTTCTTAAGCCATATTGTGTCTAATTGATTAGTGGTAAAATTTTCGTTTTCCGTGATTTAAATAACAGTGGGCCACTGCGTAACCATGATTTTGAGCTAGTGAAATTATTCAGAGATATTACCCAAGTAAAACATAAGAGAAATTACAGTTTAATTGGTATATTTCTTATAAAACGATTTTTCTCTTTATGTCAAGTGAGATGACAACTATAGAGTGAAAAAAAGAAAAAAGAATGTTTTATTTATCTCAAAAGGTACAATTTTAAATAAATAGAAATTGGGGTGGTCCAAAGCAAAACAAGTGCTGTTTGGGGGAGAGGAAGAGGGAATGGGGGCATCTCGTAGCCTTTCTGCTATTTCCAGAGCATACTGTAACTTGCCATTCCTCTCGACATGTCAACTTGTCTATTGTCATTAAACTCTTACTCACTTTTCTTTTTCTTTCTAAATTGGCTCGGATCGAATTTTGGATCTCAGATGTTTTAATTTGCCCATTCTCTTTTTCTCTAGTATATTTAAAAAAAAAAATGCTTGCAAGATTTGCATCTCAAGAGTCAGGGGACTTCTCTAGTCATATCGTACACGTACACAGAGTACATGGAAACACGTACATGTGTATATTGCCGTATACGTGTTGTGTGTACGTATCTCGTAACTTATCGGTTTGAGAGGCGAATATTAAATGTTTGGTATGATAACAAAGGAGGGATGTTCACCAGCATAAAAATGAATGGACATGTGCTCCTTCATAATTTATCCATTTCTTATTTAATTAAAATGAAGAAATGTATATTTAAATGAATAGCAGGATATTTTCATGTGACATTAATTATGTTAACCCCTTTCTGCCGACGAATTCACAACCTCTTAGGTATATTATTTTGAATTATCTGTCAAAATATTTTCTCAAAAAACATAAAACGTTATTGGAAAATGAAAATATCCTTTAAATACTGCTAAAAGTATAAGCTAAACATATTTCAATCTAATTACAAAAAAACTATAAAATGCAGTATATGATACAATTTCCTTTAACAAAATTATTGAAATAAATGTTGAGTATAAATCAGAATCGTGGAAATAAGATAAATACTAGTATCATTTATACAAATTATTGAAATAAATGTTGAGTATAAATTATTTGGTTCTGCAAAGCCTGAAATCTGTCATGATGACTCGGTTTCTTAAATACTTATGAATTTATCTACTTTTTTGGGCCCTATTTATCTATTTTGCGAGCGAAAGAAGTAACGTATCGATGCAAGCAATACATATAACTAAAGTTATTACAAAAAATAAAGTAGACTAATGATGTTTCCCGTGAGAATTAATTAAAGTAAACGAAGAGTGAGGTTTCATATTGATGGTTTGTCAGACCTAATCAGGATCTCATTCACGTGTAAATTAATGTTTGCGCATTATATCGCAAACATAACGCTTTAACAAAATCTATCTACATAATCGCTTGAGTTCTTATCTTGGTTTTGGGTAGTTAACTAGAGAATGGATCTAGATCGGTTTGAGTAATCACTAATCAGATTGACGACAAATAATGTAGACAAATAACTTACCCCTTGGTTTTAAATTTTAATGTTTGTGCATTTTTAATTATTATCATCATACTGTAAACTGTTTTTTGTTTCTCCATGTAATGACGCTATCTATAGATAAATCCAGGCTAAACTAAAGAACAATATTTGCAACGTAACCATGTAAAAATATATGGCTTAATTTGTTCTTCTACCAAGAAAATTTAGTTATTAGAGACATAAAGAGTACCAAAATTTTAGTTACCCGAGGTTTAGATCTATCATATATGCATGCATCATATTGCATAAGCAACAAAAAACAATAATTTCTTCTTATACCTCGCATAATGTAAAATGTCTAGGAGATAGTGCATAACTATGAGATAGTAATAACATACTACATCTTTCTTTTTACCATATTCAACGGAGAGCATCGCAGAGTTTTAACACATTAAAAGGAAAATTTAATTTAATAACAAAATAAATGTTGCATCCACCGCCGATTGTCGAATGCTTGCTCATGAAACAATCCTCTTACTTTGCTTATGCACAAAACAAATTAATTTATAATTATTTAAACAATAAAAATTACATTTTAAAATTTTATTTAATTTTTAATATAATTTAAAATGAAACTAATTTAGTTATGATTTAAATATATTCGATAAACTGAAATATGGAAAAATCATTAAATAACTAGTTTTCCCTAAACTGTTAATTATTTAATTTAATTTAATTTTATTTTAATTTATTATTGAAAAATTTAGACAATTGTTAGAATTATTTTTTATTTTAACATTTTTCTGATAATTATATAATATCATAAATTTTCATTATTGAAAAAAAATTTTTGATTTTTTTTAATATATATTTTTTATATTTTTTCGTTAATAAATTAATAAATTTTATTTAAATACCATTTTTATTTATATAAATTTGAATTTATCATATGCGATAAAGGTATATATATCATATTTTTTAATAAAAATAATAAATATTTATAATTCTGTTTTTATTTATTTTTTTAAATACAAAACTGAAAAAATTGATCTTAAAAGTTATTCATAATTTTATTTTATGTAATATTCCCTTCGTTTCTTAATATTTATGTTTTAGAAGATAAATTTGTTTCAATTTATTTGTTACTTTGAATTTTTAATAAGTATATTTAGCTTTATTTTAAACTGTGTGATCAATTATATTTAATGTTTTTTTTTAATGATTAATTGATTTATTTTTTATATATTTTTAATTGATATTTTTTAGAATAAAGTAAATGTTTAAAATCTTGTGTAATTGCCTCAAACAATAAATATTATGAAATAGAGGAAGTATAGATGTATAGATATAATAAATATTTATATTTAGTTTTTTTTTAAATTAGTATTGTTTGGTAATATGCATAACAAATATAAGTAAATAAAAAACAAAAAATATGAAAAAACAAAAAATAAATATAAAAAAATAATACATAATTAATTTTCTTTTAATATAATATATATATATATATCTAAAAGTGTTAACCGTTTTTTTTACTATAAACCAAATACATTAAACAGACTAGATGGAAAAAATTTAGTAAATAAATTAGATGATGCAGTTAAACATATATATAAATGTGTGGTTTTCTTTTTTTGGCACAGAAAAAATAGTAACCAGTAGAAAATGCGAAAAGGATATTTAAATACATATTTCTGATAAAATCATTTATACAATATTTAAAATACATATTTTAGAAACAAATCAGTTACGATTTTTATGGCCTCAACGAAGTAAAACACAATTACAAAGTAAAATTATATATTGATATTATGAATAATCTAAAATTCTTTTGTGAACAAAAAAAAAAGAATAATACTGAAATTCTTCCAGAAAAGCATCCAAAGTGATCGATTTGATATAATTTTGGAGTCGGTTTTTTTGATATATGATGGAAGTCTAATTGTGAAGGATAAAAAGTGACAGTCACGTGAGGTTAGGTTTGCAGAACGCTAGCAATTCCTAAGTTTGGTAAATATTTCACAAAAACTTGTGATAGTAATCTTATAATTGTTGGAAGTGTGTTATTTTATTATTGAAATATAGGGTTAGTTTGGTATATGATGATACAAAATAATTGACAAATTAAAAATTATCACTACCAAAATTATTAAAGAATATTCGTAACAATATGGATGAAATTTAATATTAAAATTTCATTTTAAATATATTTATTTATTTTTATGAATGAGTATACTGATATTTGACATGTTAAATATTTATATAAATTTACTTTATAAAATTAAAATGTTGACATACAAAACAGACAATAAAAAATAACGAATTTTACAACGATCAACCGAAAGCGATAAAAATATCGACGACATATATTTGATAAACTAAATATCTACATAAAAATAACATGTTATGAAAAAGTTGTATATGGTATACACAAATTTATTATGTTAAATTCTAATTATAAAAGATTAAAATTCTAGAAACATCAGTTTTCAAAATTTTTAGTTTGGCCCAGATCACTAAATAGAAAATATTCAAAAGAAACAATTTATATGTTTACGCTAATCTATTTTAAGGAAAATTTTAAGTTATTTGATTTACTCAATTTTAAAGTTTTATCTCAACTACTTAGAACAGAACGAGTCTTTATATATAAATTTTGGTTTCTGAAATTTTAAGTTATTAAGAACACTAAAAGCCGACGTTTAAAAAAGATTAGTTCATATATTTTGGAGGTCGGGTTTAAATTAAATTATAATAAAAAGTCAATGATCTAATATTAGAATTTCTAAAGATCAAGATGGATTAACTAAACAATCATATGCACTAAATGAGCAAACTGTAAAAGTTAAAAAAAAAAGGAGTAAAACTGTACAAGTTAATATTGAATTTAAAAAACGATTTTGATCTTACAAAAAAAGAGAAATGGTTAATAGATCCGTTTCATTTTACTTTGTGATTAGAAAACAAAATAATATGAAATAATGATGAGAAGGTTTTTTTTGGTAAACGATGAAAATGTTAACATCGATTTTAATGCTGTTTTTTTCGTATTATATACTGTTTTTTCATATTATATGTATAATGTTATTTTCTATAGAGATATTGAGATACATAAAAATATTCAGATCTAGTCTTGTTAAACATCATGAATTCATGGACTCAGATATAAATATTTAATTCAGATATATACAAAGATTTATATTAAATATATATTATTTGGATTGGACTTCAGATTTTTGAATTGTGTTGTTGTTTTTTGTTCTAGCATTTTCTTCAGGTTGGACTTCGGCTTCTCCTCCCGTCACCATACATACGGACGCAGCTTGGATAAAAGAATCACAGGTAGGTCTTGCCTGGATCTTCCCTGATTCCAACTCCCCTCTACCTGATCATGGATCCATGTTAACACGTATCCTCTTCTTTTATGGCTGAAGTTTTGGCGATACATGCAGCAATCAATCATGTTTTGACCTTTAATATATCATTGATTCGCTTAAAAATGAATTTTCAAACTATCACCAGCGATCTTTATTTTAAGGATCTTTTTGAGCGAAACAAACATAAAACCGAAACAACTCACTCAAAACAGTTTTTAAAAGATGACATGAATTATATAAATAAATGCCTGAACCAAAATATATTATTAGTATGGGAATCGTACAAAGGGAAATATTAAATACCGAGTCATATAATACTTTTCATCTGAAACATTGTAGATTTAAGCAACACCAATCTTATTTTCGTCGAAAAATTATTAACGAATTTATGCCTTCCCAAAACACTCTCATCACTTTTCTTTTTCTTTCAAATTCTGTTTCTACCGAGATCATATAATTTTGTCATTGTGGCAGTGTCGTAGACACTTTAACCAAAAGCTATTGTGTCTTATTTGTTTAGTCTTTTTAATTTTAAATTTATATTTGACCAAAAAAAGAATAATTTGCAAATACAATATCTAATATTTAAAAATTTTAGATTTAAATATATAATTTTTTGGTCAAACTAGATAAATTTATTAAATTATATTAATTATCAATTTCTTGAATTTTTAATTTTATGTTTCTAAATGTTTTCACCTGTATTAATATATCATTTTAATTTTATATTTACCATTGCAGATTATAGTTATTATTTTTATACATGATAAGCTTATAAAAATAAATCATTTTTACATAAATATTCAATATATTTTATTAAAATTTATTTTAGTATGATAAATAATATTATTTTATTATTTTAAGTTTCTATATATTTCTATTTTTATAGATTGATGTTTTGGTTATTTTACTCATATTATGAAACATTTTAATATTTACTTTTATCTAATAGTTTTGATTTTGTTTTTAATTAGTTTTCCAATAAAGTTATACCATTCAAAATTTTCTATTTTATTTTATGTTTTATTTTTAAATTAAAATGTATTATTAATTAATGACTAAAACATCAATTTTTAGAAAACAAAAAATAAAACTAAAAAATAAAACTTTAAAAAATGAAGGAAGTATTATTTTAGTAATAAATTTATATAAATTTTTAAAATACATTTTTTAAAAAATCAAAAATATTTTTTCTATATAATTTATTTATTAATTAATAAATTTTAAAATCCTAACATTATTCATTTATTATATTTTTTACTATAAGTAAAATTTGGTCTTTCAAAAATATGAAATATATCTACACGGACTTATTACTCCTAAGTTCTAACAGACTGATTCGTGATTATCTTCTTAGAAACCTGGATAAAAATTAGAAAGCATAAATTTAAAGATCTGATAATTAAGGTTTATTATTCTTACAAGCCAAAAATAAAATTCTCTGTGGGTAACAACTGTGAACTCTAATCTGTTGCTTTTTGCATCCCCTTCCCCCCAAAAAAGTGTTTATGTAGATTTGAAGTATATGAATACTAGACTATAAATAAATATGATGATTTTTTCTGCATAATAATAATTAAATAATTATCTAATCATAACTTTCCAAATAGATACTGAAAAATGTTAAGATATCATGTTTGTGTATATATACATTTATCATTTTTGGGTTCGTCCCTACTACGAGAAAATGAATCTGAATACAAAAACCTGGGGGTTATAAAGTTGTCTCCACATTTATCAAACTCTGGTGATACAAAGCTCATTCCTATCAAAAAGCTAATTAATTTTTTCGGGGAAGATATAAAACTTGGTTGCTTACAATTTAAACCACCAAAATCATTTATCTGTATTATAATTTGTATCATTATAATATGACAAAAACATAATAACCACCAAACATATTATTTTTTCGGAGAAGCACTACTGAAATATACAGAAGTGATATTGCCGGAAATAATTTCAAATTCAAGCGCTCATAACTGTGACGTCGTATTCCAAATAGCTGTGAAATAAACAGAAGTGGCGGTTGGCCAGTGGGAGTTTCGAAAACCACCACTTGATATATTCTTTTGCAAATTGGGATGGTGTAGATTAAACTATTTTTTAAGTTGTTTTATGTTCACCTAAGAGTGTTCATTTGAATCTACCTTTTTTTGGGCTTCGCTGGTTATTAGCAATACTCAAAATAGTTTCATCTCTTCGTCAATGATCAATGATTACCTCAAGAATGTTTGCATGGAGACCCAAAACTAAATAACATTTGTAATTAGGCCTATCATACATTGGGCCCTATCTTGAGAGGTACAAAATTATTAATTTTTGTAGCCTAACAAATCCCAAATTGCATTTGATCAAGAAATCATCTGCCTAAGAGTTTTAAGACTGAGACAGCGGTTGACAATTTGACTACTTTTATTAAAACGATAAATCATTTATGGATCATTTTCAATTTGAGTTTGGTTCGGTTACTTTGACTTTAAAATTAAAAAAAAAGACAATGGTTTAGTTGAAATTTCAGTTTGGTTCAAGAAAGTTTTCATGCATTAAACAAGGAGTTATGGTCCGGTAAAGATAGTGTTAGTGTTAATAGCCTCCACCACTCGAGTTCGAATCTCATTAATCACCAGAGATTTAATGCAATCTTTGAAGGACCGAATCTTATGATTAGTCAGTAACGAATCTTATGATTAGTCAGTAACAAATCCTATGATTAATCAGTAACCGTGTGGATTATACATTAAACATTAGTGTTGGAAAGTATCGGTCTTTATTGGAGATGATGTAATCCCTGCTGGTTGAAATTGGCGGTTCTCCGAGATTCAGAAATCTGATATAATAAAAAAAATGATGTTAATTGATAACAAAAAACTACATCATTTATTTAACTTTTTTTTTCATCTGATGATATTAGAAGAACATAGGAGGAATACAAGATAAGATATCCACAAATGCTAGCAGACTACAAAGATATTTTCAGAAGCTAATGCCCACACATGGGAAACTGATTAAAGACAAATAAACTAAAACCAAATACAACCTGATTCAACTAAGATAGATCTATGTGAAAGAAACAGAAAAATCCAAAGAGCTTGTAACAAACCATGATAACCAAGGACTGAAATCAAACTTCTCACTTCTCCCTTGCACCAGCATGTCCATAAGCTGTCAAAGCCGTGAGTTCCCTCTAACACAGTCCACACCGATTTGCAAGAAGAACCGCAGACAAAGATCCAACACAAACACAAATCGGAAAAGATTCATTACAAGATTCAAAAGATCTGAGACTACCAATAGACAAAGCAGCATGTCCAGTGAACCCGTAGCCATCCTAACCCGAACCGGTTCAAACAGATCTGACAGGTTAAGTGGATCTGCAAATGAAACAAACCGAGAAAAAACCATTCGATGAGGTGAAACACCTCTAGATCCGTCACAGGACCGACGAATCTGGGCTACATCTTCGAAGGATGCAAATTAAAACAGAGATTTCTGAGAATAAGAGGCCGGAAACACTAAAACAAACCCTCAAACCATCTTAAGAAATTGAATCAAACCAAAAGAGGAATAAACAAAGCCAAAGAGAAACAAAAAAGCACAACGTCGAGGCTCTAAGAGCCACCGAACGTCGGCCGAAACTAGAACGGCGGTTAGGGACTTGGCTTGTTGATGAGGAGAGAGAAGAGAGAAAATTAGGGTTTTGTAACTAGCAAATAAAGTTTTCCACCTAACTTTTAAACAAATGCTTTTATACTAAAAAGGTGATTTATTATTACTCTCTTCTGTTTTTTTTTTGTTTGTCTTTTTGTTTGCTCATTTTAATAACTGATCAAAAGTATCCTCCTGTTTAATGTTAAGTAGATTTGGTCATTGAATACATTGTTCTAAATCACGTTCATATTTGTTGAATATGTGTGTATATATATACGTACACAACTAGCTAGTATCATCATATCCAATACTACGATAATTTTAACTGTCAAAGAAGTGTGGAAAATACAAAAATCACACAATAAGAGAAATCATGAGATCTGTTATTAATTTTATGGTTTTTTGTATTCTCATGTCTTTCGTTATGAACAATGTCAAAGGTAAAACAGATATTTCTCTTTGTTTGATTAGTTTCACGTAAATCTTATGGTTTCTCTATAAAAAAAAAATTCTGAGAGATAAGCTGTTTCTAGGAAAGAAAGTTTAGATCATATTCTAGTTTCAAGTTTGTTGCATTATCAATAACTAAATTTTTTGTTAAAATTTAACGATTATTGTGTGGTAATTGATATGAAATAATAGACGTGGAAGCTGGATTGACTCTAATGGGTGACCTATGCGGCCGGAAGGATATATTTATCGGGGAATGCGGCCGTGACGGAAATAAGACGTGCATAGACAACTTTGTGAAGAAAGGAGGTGAAGGCAATAGGCCTTTTAGTTGCGAGTGTGATGACTTTGGCTACGATCATTTATGCCGATGTTATCTTCCTTGTTAGCTTTTATCATAGGTCTATAACTTTTTTTTTTTAATATACTGGAGAGTAAATCGTTTTGGACGTTTGAGAAAACGTAATTCAAGAAGAATTTTTTTTTTCAAAAATAAATATTAACAGACATTAAAGTTCGTTTTATTGTTAAGATTCTGATCACTTTCAATGATCAAATTAGTTTATTTTATATAAGAAAATTTCGGGGTTTTTGTCTGTAGATTCCAAAGTTTTGGGGTTCTTTCATAAAAAATGATTTCAAATGTACCTTTAAATCTTTGTAGTCAATATCATTTTTTGATCTACCATCAGTTGAATGTCGGTTTACCATCAAGACAACAGAGTGAAGACTAAGGACAAACAGAGCAATGTGTCATACTCATGCGATAAAAGTTTAAAGCTAAAAACTAGATATTTATATATTGTTGACATTCAAATAGGGAAATTAGATCGAATGACTATAAGAGAGCTCAAAATTAAGAAAATAGTTGTGCAATAGTTTTTGTATAATAAATGCTATCTTAATATGAATTTTACATGTATCAGATGAAATTACTATTTTATTCATTCACGTTTTTATCTTACCCATATTCAAAGATTAATCGAATGAAACCATACTATCTTCACGAATAATATTTTCACATGCAATTGATAGAATCACTATTTTTTTTTCATAGATATTTGTGTTGGATTATTTATGTGTAGAAATTTCAAAATTTATATCCGTGTATCATTTTTATTTCAATTTGGTATCTAGATAAAACTAATTTTGAAATTCCATATGGGTTCATAGTTATTTTAAATTAGGCAATATGCCTTCTAGGTGCGAGTGTGATGACTTCGGCCTCGAGCATTTATGCCGATGTAATCTTCCTTGCTAGCTTCTGTAACAAGGTTTACAAACAAATTTTACAACAATAACTACTGGAAAATGTATCGTTTTTGGACGTTAGAGAAAACGTAAACTAAGATAGAAAAGACTAGCAAAATTTAATATAAATAGACATTAAAGCTTCAGAGAACCGAACCTGACCTTAAAAGCTACTTGGCAGAGTGCTTACGTTCATCCAGTTTTCAAAGGTGATGAACATGATGATGACTATGAGTCTATGATGAAAAGCACGGGAAGTTTGAGGACGAAGCCATCATCGTCCCCACCAAACGTCACTCGCCGTCTCGCGGAGGAATACTCCGGCTCACAGCAGAATTAGGGGAGAATCTTCACCGTCTGTGACCTTTCGTGGTACAGAATTCTAGATAAACGTTTCACAACGATACCATTTCTTATATGGTACTTGATGCTTTCTGTATGTAGATAGAGAGAGAAAGAGAGGGATTAGTCTATACGTAGCTCAATGACTTACTAAAATGGGGATTGCCTACGCAGCTACGCTTGGCTCAGCAAAGATTTATGTCGTGGAGAGATCTTAAGGGTTTTGTCAGTGGATCCAAATTTTTTGGTTTCTTGTTTTATAAGGAAATGGTATATATCGGCTTAATATTATTGATGTGTGTACCTTCAACTTTTTGTACGTATGTAGTCGTTAGACAACAAATTTAATTTTGTTTTTTTTTTTTTTTACCATCAGTTTGAAGAATGTGTTCAATGCTTATGTGATGAAAATTTAGAGCAGAAAATTAGATCTACTATATAAAATTGAAATTCAAACAACCTGAAGAGGAACCCATAAGAATTGATGATATCCAAAAATATAAGAAGTTCAAGTAATAATTTACGAAAGCCTTGAGAACACTTACCTAGACGACTTTATATTGTCCACATAGTCTTCAAAAGATGTCAAGAGTTCTAGGACGCTTAACCTGTTCCATTGACTCTTGGTTGAAGTGTTGGTCCAAATTGTAAAAGAAAACGTAGAAAGGGTTTGACAGATCCGACAACACAATTTGACCTTTACAAGTCATTCCAACAAACCTGTTCTCCTCGACTATTCCCTATCCAAAAGGAGTCAATACGTAGATATGCTTGGACCATTTATGACTTTCCAGAATCTTCTACCCAGCTACTTATATCCATTAACATGGTATCTTCGTCCCCCATGGGCCGTGGCACGTTTCGGTGAAAATTTCAATGGTCTACAGTTTGTAAATCATATCGTATGCATAATTAATCAAGTTCTGCGAAAAAATGATGGTAGAGTTTCTTTCTTCTATTAAGCAACAACCTAAACTATATTATGTATCATTTATCTGCACACCACGACTTAGAACTATATGCTGCGAAAAATTATGAATATTGTTGGCACTGGGGACAAGTCAGTCTGAAGACATCATTTTTCTAGGTTTATTATTTGCTCAAATGATCAAGGACGTCACGGAAATATCAAATCAAAACATGCAGAATGCTTAATCAAATTAAAATTCAGACAAGAATTCCCTATGGATTGAATGTTAAGTTCCTAAATGAGTCTGGTCATCAAGAAGAAAAGGAACAAGCCATGGACGTAGACACCAGATCGAGGATCTGTATACATCTCTAACAAATGCTTTCTGTATTGTCTTTTGTTCATGACGCCAGTGAAATTTAAGGACGCGCCAGTTTATCACTCTTCTAATGGATCACTCTACCATGGGAACATCATTCGTGTCTCGTTTTTTCTCAACTCCTGATTTCTTCTCGCTTGGATCTGTTGCACTTGCGTCCTCCTCAACCTTGTCATCTTTCTCAATTTCTGTAACTTTTTTCTTCTGTTCCTCAATTACTGCGATCTGCAACATTTATCATACTTACCTTCAAATGGATCACACGGACTCTATAACAGTCCATAATATATCAGGTGAATGAGATAGTGAAGTTCCAACATTTTGAATACAAAGACAATTCAACCATACAATAGAGGCAACTCCAAATTCTTAATTAAGCTTAACTAGATTATCAAGACATGCTCTACTGACCATTCACAAATCACTGCTATTGAAGACCCGAATCCTTGGTTTATTTCGAATAATTCAAAATGGTAGTACAGGGACGTAAGGTAGTCCAATTAGTCCTTCATGAGAAAAATGTTTAGAGCTCAAAACTGTCCTTTTTCAATGTTAATAAGACGATTAAAACCCTAATCATTGTAGCAATCACCTAATTAATAGAGCTCCTACCAAAAACAGCATAGCTTAATTCAACGCAATAAGGAAAATACATTACACAGAACCTAAAATTCCGACATTGAGTACAAGCCTACAAGGACAATCCATCAATATACCACTTCTAGCAGAAGAACATAAATAGTACCAGACACAAACTTATAAATGATGAATATTTTAAGGAATAAGAAGAAATTCATTGTTCTCTTTGGTTCATTTTGTCACCATTGATAACCAAACTGAATTCTGAGAAAATGAA
>KE153852.1:766986-778119 GCA_000411075.1 Sisymbrium irio | reverse complement strand
CCGAATCTTAAATCTCTCGTCTTGGTTAGGATTTCTCTTATTTGCACTTCCTTTCTTATTATGAATGCAAATGGTGAAAGTATATCCCATACTCAAACTTTTGTTCTACTTGCAGCGAGATTATGGGCTTCCGGAAGATGAATTGAGTATTGTATATAGAACACCCAGTCTCTTACCTTCCCTCCAGTATGTTGAGGTAAGAAGGCGAATCTCATGGGATACGAGTGCCATGAGTCAAGTTGCTTATTTTTTGGAGAATTCGCCAATCCTCAAGAAACTGACTCTATACTTGGCGTCTGAGACTTCCCATCAAAGAAAAGCAGATTCTGTCATACTGGAGGAACTCCGTGCTGTTCCACAAATTTCTACCTCTTGCCAAATTGACATACGCATTATCCCAATAAGAAAGTTGTAGATAGTGGCATGATGTATATAGAACCTGCTAGTTTGTGTCCTACCGTACAATGCTACTTCTTCGGCGTTTTGTTTTTGTTTTTTTGTTTGTAGTCGTTCACTTATGGCAAAATTTGCGTCTGCAAATCTCTGCCGTGAAACGGCCAAACTATCTTCAATAATATGGGTGTCTATATCTATGGCTTTTAGGAAACTATATATCTTTACTGAGAGAGTATAATGCAGACCTCTAAAATGAATTTCACCAATAAAAACAATCGAAAGCAAATAACGATGCGATCGTATGACCTGCAGACATAAAGTTACACTCATAACCTCTCTCCCTTTCTTTCTCCAAACAAAGCTTTATTCTTTACTTGCTCCCCGCAAACAAGTTCGTAGTAAGATGGAGTTTACTCGTTGCTGAGATGTTGTTACCAGAGGCAACACTCTCCGTTATAAGCCGTCGTCAAGAATTGTAGAGCTCAATAGCTCTCGAACAAACTCGCTCCGTCTCACCTTCTGCTCGTGATCCTCAGCTGAAAGAGACGGCTTTTTTGCATTCCTATCACTCAGAAAATCTTCATCAGTGATCTATACGTAGGTATACAGCTTAACTTGATCAAAGAGTTTCAATTTTGGTCCATGGAATCCCCAAGTTCCCAAAAGTAAGGCCAAAGATATAAACGTCCAACATTACAAATTTCATTGAAAAAACAGGATGATCCAATGAGGCAGTGGGAAGTTCAAAAGCAAACATTTGAAGAGACTAACAATTATTTAGGTTCGACCACATTTTTAGAGATTCATTAGTCTTTTGAGAAAATGCCAGATTCTAACGAACAAGATTGAGCATAAGAGGTTAGGTAGAGCAAATAACTTGAGAAGGAGGAATCATACCGTTCGGGTAAACTCTGGATTGATGTTTTTGTCACGGGACAGGCTTCTGCAGATATACAAGACTCTGAAGTGAAGAACCCATCCGCAACAGGTGAAATGAACGACGATAACAATGGGTCAGCCGCTACATTGGATAATGAGGAAGGGGATACTATACACGAAGATCCCCCAAATAGGCTCTGGAAGTTTCCATCCGGAAACTGTCTCCTCAAGATGGATAACGTGGAATATGACCCGCCTCGTCTTATTTTTCTCTTGCGCTGCATGTAATATCTCGTCAAGGCATTTTACAACACACACTAATCGCGAGTTAGAGAAATCATATTAGAGACAATGGATTGTTATGTATGACTTGAAAGAAGACAAAAAGAAAAGGATATCTTGAATATATTTGCGTGCTCAAGGGTTATGTGAGCAACCATGTCAACACCCACCCTAACCGCACAAACCGGACATACCTGCAATAACAATGTTTACTAGACATATTTAAACGTCAAGCCTTCTGTCACATAATCTTCAATAGACAAACTAGAGTTTCTTCTCTGAAAACTAACCAGCAATTGGCGACAGCAACACTCTATTAAAAAAGGATAAAAAAATGTACCCCATTTGTGGCTTCCATAGGATGATATTCATCTATGTGGCAGCAGAGGGACACAATATCAAAATAGTCGGAGCAGAAAGGGCAAGCAAACTCTTCCCTGAACTCTTCTTCTCCATCTATCTCTTCAAACCCTGAGAAGGTATCTGCAGATATCAAAGGCTGCAACTTTGGATATATTTCTATCATTCATTTTTCTCAGAAATCAAAGCCAGAAACAAAACATTGACGATTTGACTATCTCAGGTATCAAACAAAAAACCTAAAGCAATTAAAAAAAAGAAGAAAAGATAAACGACGAAATGCTCCAAACAAAATCGAGACTTTCGATTAAAACATTGGCTCAATTCTATCACTTAACTTCCTTGAGGCAACAATATGTAGCCAATGAAGCATACTCCAAGATCATATATAACAGCGAAGGGATGATAAAAATAAAAGTTTAACATTTTAAAAAAACTCACCAGATCGTGATGGAAAAGCGAGCTGGTATCTCCTCGTAGCCGAAGCGAGACGATCAGTCCATGAATCAGAAGAATCCATTACTCGACAAAACTAATCAACCCAAAATTCGATTTACCAAGGACAAAACACTGGTTCTGGCTTCGGAGTCTGATGATTGCTGTCTCAAGCAATCCAAAGTAATGGTAAGACAAACTAGAGCGACCACGATTCTGGGTCGGTTTTCAACAAAGTTTTTGTCTTTTTTCCTTTTTTTAATCTCTTCTTGTTATGTTTTCTCTCCCCCTCGTTTTAATTATTTTGGATAGAGAGTGAGAGACAGAGGAGACAAGTTCAACATATAATTATTTCGTAAAATATTTTTTCAAAAAACGTTTTCTTTCAGACTTTCAGTGATGAATCATTGAACCTTTCGCGGAAAAATAGGAAAAAATGTTGGGCCCACTCAGGTAAATCGAAAATAAGACTTGCCATGGGAAGAAGTTTTATATTGAGGCCCATTAAGGTTCAGAATTTCTAAACTAAGCCCAAATTTGAATTTATCATCAGTACAAATGGAGAATGATTATTTTCATTAATGTCTTCCACCTCAGGTAACTATATTTCATAAAATGTCACTATTTCTTCTGACTCAGCTTCTCTTTGATGTCAACTGTTTATTAGTGTATTTTACGACTTTTGCTATATACTAATTTTCTTACAAAATAAAAAAAAAAGTTTTTAATTTCCAATTTGTAAATCTGGGAAGACGGAGCTAACTTCCCCGTCGGAGAAGTTCAATCTCGCCGGCGATCGGCCGATCCAATCAAATCCTCCGGCGAGACAATTCGCGCGCTGCTTCGTCGCCTTTTGTCTACGATGAAACCACGATCCTGTTCAGATCTATAGAGCTTCCGAATCGGAGAGGAGGAAACCGGAAAAATCCTCATCTTCGGTTTACCGAGATTTCTTCAAAGGTTTTGAGATGGCGACGAGGAATCGAACTCTCTTGTTCAGAAAGTACAGAAACTCTCTGAGGAGCGTTCGTGCTCCGATGACTGGAGCGAAACCCGGCGTAGGTCCAGTGATCGAGATGGCGAGCACATCTCTTTTGCATCCCAAACGTTCCTATGCTCCAGTCAGCACCGAAGATCCTGGGAACTCGAGGTATATAACTTGTCTTCCTCTCTCTAGTTCGAGCTTTTATGAATTTTGAAGTAAATTTTGATTGAAGTAGAAGAAATGTTTGTTATTGATATTTGGAATCGATCCGCTTCTCAAAATTTGATAAACAGTAAAGGAGGAGGAGGAGTAACAGTTGGATTACCACCAGATTGGGTTGATGTATCTGAGGAGATTTCAGTTAACATTCAGCGTGCAAAGACTAAAATGTCTGAACTAGGAAAAGCTCATGCCAAAGCCTTGATGCCTTCCTTTGGGGACGGTAGAGAAGATCAACATCAAATCGAGTCTTTGACGCAAGAGATTACTTTTCTTTTGAGGAAATCAGAGAAGCAACTCCAGAGGCTGTCTGCTTCTGGTCCTTCTGAGGACTCTAATGTCAGGAAAAACGTGCAGGTTTGGGTTTTTGTGTGTGTACCCTTTTGAACTTGACGTGTCTTTTCGTTTTTTATTTTTTCACACCATCTGAACTTTACAATCTTGTAACAGCGATCTCTTGCTACTGATCTCCAATTCCTTTCTATGGAGCTCCGCAAGAAACAGTCTACGTATTTGAAACGCTTGAGACTACAAAAAGAGGTATGCAAACGACCCTCTGTACGTTTCCTGATGCTGTAGCTTGTGCTCATCTTTAGAGTTTCTTGCTCTCTCTTCTCCTGCTGCTGCGTTTTTGTTTATGTACAGATTCTCTTGTTAGTTTGTACGATTTTTGAGGTGGCTTAGCTTTGATGTTTGATGTATCATCAGGATGGGGCGGATTTAGAGATGAATCTCAATGGAAGCAGCTCTAGAGCAGAAGATGATGACTTTGATGATATTGTATGACTCCCGATATTGCAACTCACACTAACTCTTATGTGTATTATATGTAACTATGCATCATTTTTTTTTATTTCAGTTATTTAGTGAGCATCAGATGAGCAAGATAAAAAAGAGCGAGGAAATATCCGTAGAGAGGGAGAAAGAGATTCAGCAGGTTTGTGTTTGCAACTCTTAGTGGGCTTCATTGTTACTTAATTTTTTCATATGCAATCATATTAACATGTGTCAATTTCTACTTTTTCTGTACCATCTGCAGGTTGTTGAATCTGTCAACGAGCTTGCTCAGATAATGAAGGATCTTTCTGCGCTTGTTATAGACCAGGTATAACACTATCAACTGTTGTCTAGCTTCTGAGTCACTTTAATCTAGAAATACAATATATAATTTGAGATTACAAACTACTTGTGACAGGGTACGATAGTTGATCGGATTGACTATAATATCCAGAACGTCGAAACTACAGTTGAAGATGGTCTCAAACAGCTGCAGAAGGTAAACTTTTGTACAACCATCTCTCAATCTGACATTCATGACTAAATGTTTGACTGGTATCCGCGCCTTGTGAATAACTACAGGCAGAACGTACACAGAGAAATGGAGGTATGGTTATGTGTGCGTCTGTTCTAGTCATCCTCTGCTTCATCATGCTAGTACTCTTAATCCTCAAGGAGATTCTCTTGTGACCCAAGAAAAAAAGGATGATCCGCTCATTCTTTCATTCTTTTACAATGGGAACCCCACATTTTTGCACCAAATGGTCTGAAGAAAAACTCGAATTGTGTCGTCTTTCTTGCTCCATCGTCTCGGCTTTTTTTATCTTTCTTTCTGATATTTTACTTTCTTATTGCACTTGTTATATCGAAACATATTTCTTTCTTGGGGTTTTCATATAGGACTATTGTATTGTTTGTAACTCTTGGATGTTACCGAGGTTTTATTTACATGTAAAGAAGATATTAACTATGATGTTTAAGAATCTATGGGGGAAAAAGACAGCATATATGAACTGTACGGATTACAGTTTGTTCCAGAATACAAACTATCAAAGACCAATATCCTGTTCTCATTCTAAGGTAATGCAATCTCTAACCTCGATTCTCAATTAGTGTATCAACAGATGAGCTGAGTGTATGATTGCCAAGCCGCTTGTCCTGATTCATCAGAAAACAAAACATCAAACAAGATATAAAGCCGTCTAAAGGTGACGGTTTAAGCTCAAATCTGGATCTCGACTTGACTCGTGAGGTGAACAGTTACTGACTAGACTTGACATAATCTCGGTTTCTCGACTGACCTAACAGGTGATAACACCGTCATATTAAAACTCAAGCGCAAGTAGGGGTGGGGGGGTTCTTTAGGCATAAAATTTAACAGAACTAAAGCTAACTAAGCCAAATCAAATCAAAGTTGTACGGTTTGAGTTTGATCAGTTCCTCTCATACTAGACAAAACCAAAGCACACTCTGTTCTAAACTAAAATGCCCATCCCTGAATCCCTAACCGACGTCCGTGCTTAGCCCTTGATGTGAAAGCAAAGAAAAGGCATTAAGAATTTACCGAAAGGTGGTATTTGTACCTCTTAAGGTCCGCAGTACATCTCACTGAGAGTACCTGAGGGTGCTGGCTTGTTGGCGAAGTTGTCAAGTGGGAAATATACCATGTCTTGTTTTCCTTTAGCTTCCTCCTGCTCTTCTACTTCTTCTTCTCCTTCTTCTACCCAGTATGTTTCTAGAATCTTCACCGTCATTTCATAGATGTCAATGTTCTCATGAGATTGCAGGCTTTCCATTTTCTCCAGTCCCTCGGCCTCTTCTATCAGCTTAGCATGAAGGTTTACCTTTGTTTGAGTGTATTGGTAAATACCTTCAGCGTGTCTCGTGTTGCAAGCTTCTCCCACCTTCAGTATCTTATCAAGTGCTTCTAAACAAATCATGACTAGTTGAGCATCCGAGGATGTAAGAATATCGCACAAAGGTTTTATACAGTCTTGCTTTACAAGAAACCTGACACATTAGCAGATCATGTGTGAGATTTGGAAAGAAAGAAGTGACCCGCACACGCTTGAGAAATATATATAACCTGCTGAGAACTCTACCAAGAAAAGTTATAATAAACCAAATGGAGTGAAAATAGAAGGTTTGGTTCTGCTGTTAAAATTCTTTTGATGCCTCTCAGACTACAGTTCTCAGTTTTGTAAATAAGATTTCTTTCCAAATGGACACCGAAAATCTAATGAGGATAGTGAGAAAATGTATCGAGTTTTATTCTTTCTACGTACAGGGTTTGCTTGTAAGAGCCTCCGACTATAGCGTTGCAGATAGCCCAAGCAGCTTCATTCTTGATATCAAACTCAGAGTTTTGGAGCAGATTCACAAGCGCAGGACAGATATCAGCATCAAATACAGCCTACCAAAGGAGATAAACAATTGCAGACATGGATTGAGATCAGCATATTGACTAGAACCAGTTAAAAGACAAGTTCAAATACTAACCTGAATCTGTGATTGACAACCAGCTGTGATATTAGAGACTGCCCAACAAGCTTCTTTTTTGATGGTCTTATTATAGGGTCCCCTTAGAAGATTTAACAAGCATGGGAGCGCTTGAAGATCAATTATATGCTAAGAAAATCAACAGAGGAAAAGGTTCTGATTCAAAACTAAATACAAAAACAGGGAGTAATAGTAGAAGACTCAGAAAAAGAAGTAAAAAGAGCAGGGTAAAATAGAAGAGCAGCTCCAATACAAAATTTATATCTGTAGCTGCATGTTCACCTGAGTTTGACTATCATTTCCAGTTACAATATTGCCAATGGTGCGAAGAGCGGGAGTGACAACCGAAGGCGAGCGATGGCTGTTCAGAAAGAAAAAAAGCCATCAGAATCCATGACTTTGGATTTTTTTTGGTTAGCTAAGTCTTTAACACTCACACCGAAAGACCAATAAGTCGCGCACAGACATTGGCTTCAATCACGGCTTGTATTGTTTCAATTGAACCATCAGAGAGATGCACCAGCGCCCAGCACGTATAAGCCAAGAGTTCCTTGTCATCTAACCGAATGAGATGTGCAAGAGTTGGCAATGCAGAGCACACCTGTGGGCATAGAGTAATAAGTGAAATGTCTGAAGGAAAACGATACTCTTCAAATCCAATCAGAAAAAATTACTTAACACAAATGAAATTAGCAAGATCATTACGCCACTGTGGATCAAAAAGTTTTCAATGTATTTATTAATGCCACTACAAAACCTCTAAGTGCCCTTAATTACAATGATAAATTATGAACAAAATAATATTGGGGTTTGTCCTCCCGCGCGAACCAAACTTTGTTACCAGAGTTTTTACAGTATTAAATATTCCAGTGCTAAACAGACGTTGATCACCATAATTTGGAATATAGCTTATTTACAGCTCTTAAATATGCTGGACCACAATACTGAGAGTGCAAAAGAAAGAGGAGTTATAACAAAACTCAGTTTGGTCCAAAACTTACCTGATCATATGGAGGCTGAGGTTTCCCTCTGCAAAGATTAGACAAAGTCCAAGCGGCGTTCACAAGCATAGAAAGTTTGGCTCCATGGTTTAACTGCAACAGCAGAGAAGGTAGAGCCCCATGTCCAAGGACTATATCACGGCATCTAGGAGAGTCTCCAGAAATATTTCCTAATGCCCAAACAACCTGATTGTCCAAGAATACAGAAGAATACAGCTTAGTTAGTTGCAACTGAAAATTGGGAGAGGAAAAACAAACTCAACAAAATATAATAAAGTTACATTTATATTGAGTCGAAACTTATATCCTCTGTTCAGCAATAATTTTTTTTAAGTGCTTTCTTAGTTTCCGTTTATTGATATATGTCATATTCTTTATCTTTTAGCAATTGCAGAAGCAACCACAGGCTCTAAGCAATCATAAACATTTGAGAACCACATAGCAAGAGTAAGTGAGGATCTATCATCATATACATATACCTGTTCACGGACCCGATCGTATGGCGAGCTGAGAAGTCTCACTAGTATTGCAACAGCGCCATGATCAATCACCACTTCAGTGTTCTCAGATGTTCCAGATGCAATATTTGTTATAGCCCAAGCCGCTTCAAACTTTAGAAAGTG
The DNA here is from genome assembly GCA_000411075.1 of Sisymbrium irio. Lineage (NCBI taxonomy): Eukaryota > Viridiplantae > Streptophyta > Magnoliopsida > Brassicales > Brassicaceae > Sisymbrium > Sisymbrium irio. The sequence goes on along the minus strand of KE153852.1, from coordinate 769,663 downwards.
TTCCATGAAACGAAAAAAAAACATCGAGCTTGTTATGCTAGTGATAAAACCAGATTGAACGAACATGTGTATTGAAGCTAACCTGAAGCTGGGGAAAGTCATCCCATGTTAGGAACTCCACAAATCGTGGAACCAAACCAGCTTGTATAACTTCTTCCACACGTACATTAAACATTTCTACCAAAAAGAACATGTATGGCATTAAAAAAAAAAAAGAAGAGCAAATACATTGCTATAGGTTTACTTCATGTTAACCTACATTGCTTTAGCCTCACGTAGCGATAACAACGCATTTACAGCTAAGACGTTTATCATAACTCCTGAATCTCATAGCAGTCTAACATTAGAAATGTAAATAATGTTGCTAGAGAGGGTCAAGCGTCAAAGTGTTAGTAAGTAAATGAATGGGATGTCTCTCACCACCACAAAGTAACTTTCTGATCTGAGTAGTAGCCTCGATCAACAAATCCTTCTCGTCAGACCAAATACGGCTTATCAACTGTAACCAATCAAACATACGACTGCTCAAAACTAAAATTAATAACCAAGTATGCAAAACGTACATTCCCACTAAATTCATCATACACCAAAATCAATCATGCAATTTTTTAGTAGCTGAACCTGAGAAATTCACAATGTTATCAAAGTCGAAATTCCACAACGCAGCATGCCAAGCAATCGGAATTCGAATACCAAAAAAAAAAAAATAATAATAATAATAGAGACACCAAAATCGATCAAAATTCTAGATAAGATCAATGCGCGAATAACACCAGAAGCCTACATGCATTTATCCTAAATTGATCAATCTCCAGATTTTCGCAACAACACAGAAAATACAAAACAAAAAAAAGGTTAATAAATAAGCAAACCGACCTTCTGGTCAAGAGAAGCGACGGAGGGAGAATGAGGAAGAGCCTCGCGACGCTTCTTAAGCAAACTCTCCTCTCTCTTGGCTTTGCGGATCTCCACCATGCCATCCTCTCTTCGCCGCCGTCCGCCAACTCCGTCAATCACCGCCTTGTACCCGCTCCTCCGTACTGACATCATCCAGCTCGTTGTTCCTCCTTTCATCGTTGATCTCGCTTCACAATCAACCAAATATCAAATCAAATTCTCCAGAAAAGCAACGAGAGAGAGAGGCCCCACGCTATACGCTATATTGAAAAGAAAAATGACGCAATTTGTAAATTTTTATTTCGGGTCAAAACAAATATTTAAAAGATTAGGGGTACAAATTGGTACAAATTCGAATTTGTAAGACCACAGATAAAAAAAGCGTGCACGCTAATTCGTTCCCGCCTAAATTCCGTTTCAGATGTTATTTACTTGTTGTGACATCAAATTGGGCTCAGAAATTAATTCGTCGAGCCTCTAAAGCCGCATGAGGCCCAATAATCGAACTATTTATTGGGTATGCTTAGGCCCAATCACCGAACTATTTATTGGGTATTTTGTACCAAATTTTTAACATATTGAAGAGCCTAGACGAAACGAAAGTAAACACACTAATTTTATGAAAGAGAGAGTAAAAATATAAATTGATACGTATCTTACAAGTTACAACTATGACAGTTTACAACAATCAATTTTTATAGGGTTCACATATTTATCCATACTGTTCAACTATCTTAAAGCAAACTACGTCGATGAATACGGATTTTATGCGCTGCTGCAAAATAAATTTTAATAAATCTAGTAAAAGGCATACGCATTTGACATTTCGTCTAATTATGGGTAGTCCTGGAAACCTGACTCTTAGATGTTACACATATCTACATCACCAGTAAGGCCGTAAAGATGATAAATCCAGTAACATTCATACTTATTTGTATAGAACTAAAGACTAAAGATGATAAATCCAGTACCATTCATACTTATTTGTATAGAACTATAAAGACTAGTTACTGTAAGTGGTTTTAAAATAGCCAAGCACAGCAAGCACTCACTTTGAGGAAATGGGTGTGAAGTGGCCATAATATGTACATATATATTATGACATACATATATACAAGCATATGAAGTATTGGTACGTATGAAGCTCCATGCATGAAGCCTATGAAGAGTAAAGTGATGAATACTCTAAATTAGTAACTTGAAATGTCCAATCAAAGGAGTTGGTATTATGGTATACCAACGTGAAGATGTCGAAGGACTTGGATTTTTGGTCACCTGTTTTGTGTTTTATAACCCTATAAATAGCTTACGAGAGAGAGAATACACAGAGAGATGCAAGAGTTGATAACCTTCATTCAATTAACATGCACTGTGTTTTTTCCTCAGTTAAATGAACAAAAACACACTGTACATGTCTTCCAGAGAACAAAAAAAAACGATTTAGTGCGCGATGTTGTTTAGAGAATTTCTGTACGGTGCACATTCCAGCGCAATATGGTTCGGGCCCTATAGTCTGGCAACAAAAATGGACCGTTGATATATTATATTCAACCTAACAAAAACAAAAAGAGTCACTTTGCTAGGAAAGAAAAAGAGAATTATCTATTTAAGGTAAAGACTATGGTGGATGTTTTGTATTGGCATCTCTCTCTAGTCTCTTTTGTTCGTTGGAATTTAGTTTTCTTTCTATTTTTGATCATTTTGTTGTAACAATTTTTTTTTTTTGACTTTCACCACATATTGCCTCTCCTGAAATAAAAGATTTTAAAGCAAACACTAT
>KE153852.1:748379-758565 GCA_000411075.1 Sisymbrium irio | reverse complement strand
TTTACCAAATATTAAGAAATATATATACGACCCCCGCGCATGCGCGGGGTCAGTAAATCAGCTAGTTAAAAAAATTAAAGACCAATATAATTCCATTTGAAATTTCATTTTATCATCCAGGCACATGGTCTAAACAAAAATCTAAATGGTTTGCAGCATCTAGATGCAGCAGAATTCAAAATGTTGTAGACTGAAAGATGAGTGTGAATTCCACATCGAGATTAAACGAAACCGGCATTTCAATAGAGATCAATTGAACCAGAAAAGGAAGACCGTGATACCGGTTCTTGATGGACTTACCACCGATCGTTTAAGCTGTGTTTGAAAAAAGAACGAGAGAGAGAGAGAGAGTTGGGCCTGAAAGCCCATTTAATGGGAGAATAAAACGTCAACGTTGCAAAATGGCGGGAAAACGCAGATATTGCGCGGAGGTCTCTAAAATAATGAATCAATTTTGTAATTTAGAATCGCCGTCGGAGTTGAAAACCCCCGGTTTCGGAGATGAAGAGTCAGGATCTGGAATTGGAGAAAGCTCGATTGGTGAGCCTAGCTACCAAACTGGGTTTCGATGAAGAATCCGCGAAGAAATGCTTGGACCGATTCCTCGACCTTTACGGTACCAAACAACTCCGAACCCAGAGAATTTATAATTCCGATTGAATTAAATATTCTTTCTTTTTTTGTTTTTTGTTTAATGAATCTGAAAGTTATTTGGTTAAAAAAGGTGATGATGGTCGAGATTTCATCACTGTTGAGTTATGTGGAGATGATTTTCTGGCGGCGTTGGCTGATTTTGAGGAAGGAACAGAGGAATGGGATGACATACAGGCTTTAGAGTCTGAAGCTCAAGGGACGTTGGCTGAAATGTTTTATAAAGCTAACACTAGTAATAACGGATTCGAGACTGATAATGATGATGATGAGTCAAGTGTCGACGTTCATGTCATTGAGGATTCTCCTGACTCAAAGAATAACCCGGACGTAATGGAGCTCGATTCTTCTAGTGGTTTGGAAGATGATGATTCGCATTTTAAGGTTCCAAAGAGATCACAGACAGCTTCTATGGTAAGATTCAACACTGCATTTACTCTTGTTTCATGGTCGTTCATTTGCATTCTGATGAAAGATTACATATGTTTTCTGAAACCCTGTGAATAAGAACAACTTTCATGGTAGACTCGTTTTACATACATCAAAGTTTGTGGTCCAGATATTGTTATTGAGGGTAGCTCTCGCTGGTTTTGAGACATAGACTCAGCTTTCATTCATTTGGGTTTGGTTCCTGTGATTAAGTTCAAAGAGTTCTGTTTTGGTTGTCCTTTGAGAGTTTCTGGGTTTGCTATCTTTCATCACATCTTAAACTGTGTTTTCGGTAACGAATTTGTACTGTGTTTTGTAAACTGAAACTTGTGAATTGTTCTGCTTTGAAGGAATATTCCACAGTCTCAACAATTTCAGGCAGAAAACCTTCTGTACAGATATCAGGCGAGGATCATGAAACTCCAAGCTACGAAGAGTTGCAGGCGTTGGATGATCTGGAATTCGCAAACTTGGTGATTTTTGGGAACAAGGAGTTTCGACCACTGCAGCATCAAGCATGTAAATCATCTATGGAAAAGAAGGATTGCTTTGTTCTAATGCCGACGGGAGGGGGGAAAAGTTTGTGTTACCAGGTCATGATCCCTTACCTCTAGAACTAGTTTATAAATAAGTGATTTGTTTCTGTTTAGGACTAATTAATCTCATTCCCAATAGTTTATATTTCCACAGCCTGCATCGTAAAACAGCCTTTTTGTTGTTTGTTTTACAGCTTCCTGCAGCACTAAAAGCTGGAGTCACCATAGTTATATCTCCTCTATTGTCCCTCATCCAAGATCAAATAGTTGCGCTGAACCTTAAGTTCGGGGTACCAGCGACTTTTCTGAACTCCCAGCAAACATCTTCCCAAGCAGCAGTTGTATTACAAGAGCTCAGGTTAAAATCTTCTCTCCATTTCATTCATTTCACAATATCCAAGTATCTCAGGCAGACATCATCTGTTTATTTATTTTCTCTAGTGGAGATCGAATCATCTAAATGGTTTAAATAAGCTTATATGTGCATTGACATTTTGTTTGCAGAAGAGATAATCCGTCATGTAAACTTTTGTATGTGACACCTGAGAAAATCGCTGGAAGTTCATCCTTTTTGGAGACACTAAGATGGTTAGACCGTAAGGTAGCTTATTGAGTTTTTCTAATGGTAGTTTGATCACAAAGTTTCAATCTCTAAGACAATTTCCTTTCCTGACAACAGGGCCTGCTGGCTGGTTTTGTGGTTGATGAGGCTCACTGCGTGAGGTACATTATCGACCCTTCTCTCAGACAAAGTTCTGTGTTCTATAGGAATGGTCTCTGATTATTTATCTGTAACACCTTAAAATCAAAATAAAATTTGTGGCTACGACCTGACGAAACTCTCCTTGAAGTTCAATTACATATACAAAATGATTTTCTGGTAACCAGGTTATAGCATACTGGTCGAGCATGTTGGAGTCTAGTGGGTATCAGTAGTTTCATTTTAATAGCATAGGTCCATTAGCTTGATCAAAATGTTAACTTTCGGCTTCTGTACTTTTGCATCTGCAGCAGAAAAACTGACTGTTTCATTGTGGGTGTCTAGATCCAGTATCGCATATTTAAACTCCCATTGAGTGGTGGCTTGTCATAGTCATTTTTTTTGTCCCGTTTGCATCTGAAAACTGCTACTTCTTTCCTTTGTTTCAAGCCAATGGGGACATGACTTCCGGCCAGACTACAGGGAACTGGGATGTCTCAAAAAGAACTTTCCCCGTGTTCCTGTTATGGCTCTTACAGCCACGGCAACTGAATCAGTCTGTCAGGTAACAACCATCACCATGACTAGATCCCGTTGGAAATTCATTGGAAAAGGTTATGAGCTTTAAGGATTCACATTGCTTCTGCTCTTACTTTTACTTCAGAAATTGTTATTCCCACTTGCACAATTTTTTAACACGCTAACATATGCTTACTTCATCATGACCAGAAGGCCATTGAATCCCCATTTTGAATTCTTTTTTTTCTTCCTCACGACAGGACGTACTAAAAAGCCTGAGAATCCCCAGGGCTCCGGTTCTCAAGATGAGTTTCGACAGAACCAATTTGAAGTATGAGGTGATTAACAAGACCAAGGAGCCACTGAAACAGCTGCAAGAGCTGCTAAGAGACCGGTTCAAGGATCAGTCTGGGATCGTTTACTGTCTTTCCAAAAGCGAATGTGTTGATGTTGCCAAGTTTCTGAACGAGAAATGCAAAGTGAAGACTGTTTATTACCACGCTGGTATGCCTGCGAAACAGAGAGTTGATGTTCAGAGGAAATGGCAAACAGGGGAGGTTCGGATTGTTTGTGCAACCATTGCGTTTGGGATGGGAATAGACAAAGCAGACGTGGTAAGTCAAGCCTTTTTTAGCTATTGCAGCTTTTTTGCTACCAACTTTCTGCCAATTTCCTCTGTTTTCTTAATCGGTTTTGGTGCAGCGTTTCGTTATACACAACACCTTGTCAAAAGCGATAGAAAGCTACTATCAAGAGTCAGGGAGGGCAGGAAGGGACGGGCTTCAAGCGCAATGCATTTGCTTGTACCAGAAGAAAGATTTTAGCAGAGTCGTCTGCATGCTGCGTAATGGGCAGGGCAGAAACATGGATAGATTCAAGTCAGCTATGGCTCAGGCCAAGAAGATGCAGCAATACTGTGAGCTTAAGGTAATATCGTTAAAACGCAAACCTGAAAAGCAAACGCTGTTAACTGAGTTTTTCACTGTGGTTAATATTTACTTTTAAAGTTTTACTTTTAAGTATCTTTTACTAAGTCTTAATCTATGATTGTTTCAGACAGAATGCAGAAGACAGATGTTACTAGATTACTTTGGAGAGTCATTCGACCGAAGTATTTGTAAAAGCAGTTTGAATCCGTGTGATAACTGTGAAAAGAGCTAGTCTTATGATGTATTTGCCTCAGTTTTTTCTTCCTCGATTGAAAATTCGCTTGTTTCCAAGGTTTTGTTCTCATTGCAATATATTTGATGATGTAAAAGAATGATATCTAGCCAAAGAAAGTAAAAAGTAAGGAACTATCAAAACAACATTTCTGTAAAAATATTCAGATACTGGATATGAATTTTCTTGTTCTCTGGGTGTTATTATCCTCTCTTTTGCAGGTGAAACATATACGACTTTAATAGAAAAGTCCAGCGAAATCCCTAGCAATGTGACACATTGTGATAAACTTCTCACTGCGATTCAACACAAGAGGCGGCTCATGAGAAGGTCCGTCGAATTCATCTTTGCATGCATAAGCATAATCAAGTGCTTTAGAAGCAGCGTAATATGCTTGTTGGAATGAGCTAGTTCTCAAAAACTCTTCAGCTCCCTCAAGCTCTTTGACCGCTATGCCATAACTATTCGCACATGACTCGTAAGAGATTTTGAGCTGCTTGTCATTACCTGAGCCTCTTGCCAAGTCGTTCATTAATGCTAGGTTATTCAGACCAAAAGCTTGAGTTTTTTCGACTGTGAGTTCGATAAGGCCATGAATGTTCATTGAGGTCGTTTTAATATCTGCGGTTAACCATCTGACGCAAAAGCGATGATTGTGAAGTGTTGGTTGTGAGCAGAGTTCGTTGAGGAGGTCTTTTGTGACGATGTCTGTGGGGGAAGAGGACGAAGCGGTGATGATTAGAATCAGAAGAATAAGCGGGAGGATGGAGTATTTGTTTCTTGTGACGCAAGAAATTGCCATTGCTTATATGCTTGCCTTAGATGTGAAGGTTTTTCTACTTTTTTTTTTTGTTTCTTCTAAATGATAAATATGGTGTTTCAGCGTTAAATATGAATGTATATCTTAGAGGAGTTCGAGTAGGATACCCAACCCTCCATCAATATATATTAATGTTTTTCTCGTGGGAATGTAACTCCTGTTTTAATGAGTTGCTGTCCGAATTTATTATGTTAGCTTAAACTGTCAGAAGAATGAATGCGTTGTTAAACTGATTATGTTAGGAACAAACGAGTTTCTTTTTGTGTGCATTATTTAGAGCAACAATTGACCGTTAAATTTGATGTTTCTTTTTGTTTTATGATATAACGGTTAACGCAAATAATAGGATAAGTTTCTTCATGTATTACATAGAAGAAGAATGTTAGCACATTGTATTGTTAATACTCTGTCAGATCAATCAGACATATATCAACGAACAAAACATATTGCTAAAAATTTAACCAGCGTTGATTTCTCCACCATGCCTTCCATGCATGTCCTCGATGTTAAAGGCTACGCAGAAGGTGAGAAGGTAGATTCTGAACCCATCTGGTCCAAAACAAGAACGCGTAGTCGCTGTCAAACTATAGGGTTAGGACTTAGGATTGACCCACCGAGAATAGTAATGACAACTGAGATATCGAGCTAGATAATAGATAACCTGGAACGAGTCTCACGACTGGGTCACTCTTGCAGTTTCACTATAGTCTCCGAGTCATACTGATCTTGATTTTTTCTTCGTCTACAAAAGTAGTTCTTATTATATAGGAAACGGTTAACCCTAATCAAAATCCTATAAAAAATCCTTATGTAATACTAATTTCTTCAATTAATTTCTAAACCGACAAAAAGTTGGTGAAATCCATCTTTATTTGATCTCTCAGATATATAGTTTTTTAATATCGAATTTGTAATTTGAAGTTTTGACCGTATTTTAATGAGAGGTATGCATAAAAAGGAGCTGTCGTGGTTAGAAGAGTGATGATGATTGCGTTCAGTACTTATAAAATTCTTTGACTTTTTTTTTGTTTGTAAAGAAAATTCAAACTCGACAAAGATATTGAATGCACTGCGCCTGTGATCCGAGTTAAATTCACTTGTTAGGGCGACAAAACAAAAAAAGGGTTCACCTGTTTGCATACTGAAATATGTAATAAACTTAAGAGTTTTAATTGGTGGTTAAAAATTGTGCGTATATAAACAATGATCTAACCAATTTTCTTAACTATTGTGGTTGGTTATCTGGCAAAAAAGTTAGTTAACTTTTCTTTTGTAAATTTCTGAAAAATATTTTGGTAGCATTTTCCAGTTCATATATACACACTATCACATTTAAAGTCGAATTTCGTCTATAAATTAATGTCGTATTTGTATTTTAATCATTTTAAGAGTATTTTCATCTGATTGACAAATGGAAGTTAAAACGACTGCATAATACTCCATTAGTCATTTTCGATTGCGCGATTGGTTCATTGATTCTAACAAAAGAATAATAACGACCAGAAGAGTTCCCTGATTGGACTTTTTGGATTTTTAACTTTTTACAATAATACTACTAACATTAAAATTCTTATCTGTAAGCCAACAAAATCATCATAAAAAGTCTTTTCTTTAAAAAACAGAAAACAATGAAACATTAAATAAGGAGAGGTGGATGGAGAGAGAAGAGAAAGAAATTCAAAGCTTCTCTCTCTCTCACACTGCTTGTCACATCAATTCACACTCTGCATCGGTTTCATTTTTCTTTCACAAGCGCTCTCTCCGCTGCTTCTCCTTTACTCTAAAAACCCAAATCCCAAAATCCTTTTTATCGAATCTGTTTTCTTCCTCCTCACCCCCTTCCCTTCCCCTTTCCTGTTGCTCTGACCCCATTTCTCGAAAAACTCATTCTTTCCATTTGATTTGTCTTCTCTCGTCGTGATTTTACTCAATTGCCTTCTTTTAGGTTTGAGAGTGAGTGAGAAAGCGAAAGGCTTTCTTTGCTTTTTAGGGTTTCAATCCAGACATCCCTGTTCTCTCATCATTCACGCTAGGATTTTAGCTTGGGTTTTCGAATTCGGTACCATTCTACACATTTCTCAGACTTTTTGTTTTTGAAAGTTTGTTTTTTTTTGGGTCTTATGAATCATTTGGTTTGTGGGTATTCCTGTTTTATCCTGTTACTGTCAAAAAGTTTGGTCCTTTTTTGTCCTTATGATACATAAATTTTATCTCCAATGTGTTGGCTGAACTCAGCTCTTAATAAAACTCTCCCTTGTCATGTACAGTAATGATTTCATTCCCTAATAATAATTCAATTGCTGTGAACTGTAGATGATAGAAACGGAGGCTCTTGAGAGGAAACGGTCGAGAGGAGGGTTTTTAAATCTGTTTGATTGGTCTGGTAAATCCCGGAAGAAGCTCGTCTCCTCTACCACCACCTCGGAACCTTCCGGTAATGTCTTCACAACAACAAAATACTCTTACCAGTTTAAGTGTAAAAATGGTCCTTGTCCTGAAGCCCTTGGTTGATTTCTCGTTATACCTTCTTCAGTTCGCTTGTTTTTGGATATTTGATGCATAATTCTGTGTGTATATATGTGTGGATGAAGATAATGCACGTCTTGGTTCAAGAAGTTCACTTTTTAAAAAAAAAATATACCTTAGCTTCTTGTTCAGTAGGCTCAAAGTCTTGTCTTCTTTGTTTCTATCAGAAGCATCAAAGCAAGTTAAACAAAATGCTCAAGTCTCGTCAAATCCATGGCCCTCTGTAAGGCTTCTCAATACCATTTTTACCGTTGTTCTTTTGCATTTAGTGAATAAAGGAAGCAATAGTGTTTGATATGATCTTTTTTTTTAACAGATTGAGCTTGAGGAGACAGGACAGAGTTCGACTTACAATCCGAGAAGTGACTCGAGTTGTTCTACGTCCACTGTTACTAGTGATGATGGACAAGGGTCCAAGGCCCCGAGTGTGGTCGCAAGGCTCATGGGTTTAGAGTCTCTACCTGTGCCAAATTCCCTGGAACCTCGGTCTAATCCTGATTTTGATCTATTCTTCCTCAGATCATCACGCAAGGCAAGCACATGGGATGCTTATGAGAATTTGGGTTATGTAAATCTCCGCAGTCACTATGATGGTATTTCTTGGGATCATTTGGATTCAAGAACGAATAACGACTGTAGCCGCCCTATTAACCGCTTTCAAACCGAAACGTTACCTCCAAAGTCGGCTAAACCGATACCTGTCACTCACAATAGGCTCTTGTCACCCATCCGGAGTCCTGGGTTTGTTCAGTCCAGGAACCCTGCTCATGTAATGGAAGCAGCCTCGAGAATGATTGAGCCAAGTCCTCGTATAGCTGGTAAAGCACGGTTTTCATCGTCTTCTTCTTCATCACTTCCAATGAGGATCAGAGATTTGAAAGAGAAACTAGAAGCTTCACAGAAAAGACCAAGTCCTCAAATCTCTAATGGTGCCCGCAACAATAAGTATCTAAGAGGAAAGCACGACGATAAGAGAACTACGTCATCACTCAAGACACAGGAGACAAATAAGTTATTGGTTAAAACTAGTTCTGATGGGTTGAAGGGTAAAGCGAAGCCGCCTTCTGTATCGGGACAAACAAAGGCCAATACTATTCACAAGCAAGGCAGCTCAAGACCCTCAATTGGCAACAGAGGCCAAAAGGAGAAGATGGAAGCTAAAAACCGCATAGTAAAAAGGGGTCTCAAAGAATCTTCTGCTAGCACGGGGAAAACTGTGGTTAAGCAAAATAACCAGAAACAGAACCAATTCGCTGTGACGTCTGCTTCAAATCAGAAAGTTAGCAGAGTGATGAACAAAGTTGTAAACAAGGTTTTGGTGGAAAGCGGAACTACATCTAAAAAACCTGGTTTTACAGCAACGTCGGCGGAAAAAAACACTATGTCTCGCAAAAAGAATCTTTCCCGCAACAAAAAACCGGCAAATGGGGTGCAAGAACCTGGAATGATCAGTGATAGACGAATCAAAAGGGGTGAAAAAATGATAAAATGTAACATCAGCGTTGATGGTGGGTTGAGTACAGGGGAAGAAGATCGAAAGAAGGACATGGATGTGATTTCGTTCACTTTCTCATCCCCTATCAAGGGTATATCATCCAATTCACGATCCTCCACTAAAGAGACAGATCAAGATAGAGAATCTGCACTTAGTTGCAGTGCAATAAACGGTGATTCTTTAAATATGCTGTTGGAACAAAAGCTCAGGGAGCTAACCTCTAAGATTGAGTCATCTAGCAGTAGCCTTACCCAAGAAGAAGAATCCTCGGGTTCCATTTCAAAGGATTGGGTGAATGGGACGATATCATTGCCATCGGATGACTTGGATAAAATTTCGTCAGAGAGCGAATCTGTTTCAGACTGTACTTCATTCTACAACAACCGAAAATTCCAGGTTTGTCACATAGCTTTTGTGGCTCTTTTTGCACAAAGATCTCTGCTCGTAGTAGCTTACCACTGTTTCTATTGGTACCGTCAGATTTTCTGAGTGACTGATCTTTGGAAATTCCATTTTTCTTATGATACAGTTAGAAGAGCAGGAAGCTAACAGTTTCAGCACTGAAACAGAAGCGGAGGATCTCCAAATCTCCTGCAGCAAGAGTTTCTCAAATTCACGCAATGAACCTCACCATGAGATAGAGGAAACAGAACTCTCAGAATCAGTCGGTATAACAGAAGGTGAAGAAGGCCATGACTGTGAGCTAGAGTACATAACCGAGATCATAGCATCTGGCCAACTGATGATTAAAGAAGTCTCCTTGGGAATGGCTACTGATATATTACCATGGAGCCTTCTCGATGAACTTGAAGCGAAGAGAGGTACACGGGGAAAGCTGGAGAGAAAAACGCTGTTTGAATTTGTGAATCAGTGCTTAACACTCAAATGCGAGAAAATGTTCATGGGAAGCTGCACAGGATTGTTGGGGAAAGAAGGGGCTTTGTTTGAAAGGAAAGAGCTTTTAGCTGAAGAAGTGAAGAAAGCGATTGAAGGGTTGAAGAAGATGAGAGAGATGATGATGGATGAGCTGGTTGACAATGAGATGAGTAGTTTGGAAGGGAGATGGCTTGATTACAAGAGAGAGACTTACGAAGAAGGAATTGAGATTGAAGAAGAGATTGTGTCTGACTTACTTGATGACTTAGTTAATGATCTTCTCGTGTGTTTCTAACAAACGTAGTGGTGGTCTTCTTGTTTTGAATACATTGAACTTAGTTAGAAAAAGAATAGCATTCACCGAATATATCTCCGAAATGGCAAAAAGTAAAAGAATTTCTACACAGGAACTCATAAACGGCATGGAGTTAAATAATGGGGGCTAATAAAATTATAAACACTTACGGGGGCGT
>KE153852.1:732432-746590 GCA_000411075.1 Sisymbrium irio | reverse complement strand
GAAGAGGAAGAACTAAAACGGCGGCGGCGGGAGAAAAAGAAGGAGAAGAAGGCAAGTTTCCATATATAGATGTTTTCTTGAACTCCCTCCTTTTTTTTTGTTTCTTGTTTGATTGGTTATTATGATTGGCTTTTGGAAATTTGACTTGTGGATTTTCAAAATTTCTGGATGCAGAAAGGGAAGGTACTGGACGAGGAGCCTGAGATGGATCCTGAGGTTGCAGAGATGATGGGATTTGGGGGCTTTGGATCTTCGAAAAAATCATAAGGATCACTTGATCATAGCGTTTCATTGTGCCTAAGAAGAAGACTTTGTTTCTTTTAACTCTCTATTAGTGGCTTTGACAAAAGCGTTACATATCGCATAATTTTTTCCTTGTGACTATCTAACATCAAATCTTCTAAGAATGTTTCCTTGATGACGTCATCGTCCTTATCATATGTCTTAGACCGTGAGAGATACCTCAGTACACAGTTTCCTTGTGACTATCTAACATCAAATCTTTTACAAATGTTCTAAAGACAAGGTCAGCTTGGAGAAACCATGTCCAGCTCATTGACTATCCAGATTCTCGCTCCCTTCTTGAAGCTTGTCTTCAGAAATTACCCCCATATGCGTCCCGTCATCATACCAAAAATGTCTTTTGATGTGAGAATTGTTGTTGTTTCCATCGCCATGTAAATCTCCTCCTCTGTTATATTGCTCGTTGTTCAGCTGGGACGATGGTGGGATAGCCTGCGACTCACGCAACTGATTCACGGAATTATGCTCGTTATTGCTTTGGACAGATGAGTTCATTTGCCTGCCTTCTCCCACTTGCAAACCACCAAATCCTATCATAGCAACGGCTGTTCTTCTTTTAATATACAGGCTCGCATGTAAAATGACTTGTGTACGGTTCGTAGTTCAGTTACCTTGAGACTGGAGAGGAGGAAGGTCCCTATTGACGCTGGAGCTTGGCATCTGGCGGCGGTTATCGCTGTTCTCGTATGGTTCAAAGTACAGAGATGGTAGAGTGGGGAAAGGGTTGTTGATGAGGTCGGACCAGAAAGGATGGCGAGACACAAGCTTCGGTATGATTTCTCGCAGAACCTCAGGCTTAAAATGGAGTGTATGCCTCCTGTTATGAATACAAGTTAGGGTTTGGATTCACTTTGTGTTAAACGAAAAGGGAAAACCAAAAAGAAGGAAACCTGTAAATAGAAGCCTGATTCGATGTAAAATCCTGATCAGCCTTATCCCAACAACTCGGTCCGCTTGGGCCTGGCAGTCTAGCTCTTTCTACGAAAAGTGTAGGAGGTGTACGCAACTACAAGGAACCATCATCGTCAGATTGATCAAAGGCAGAGTGCGAAAAACACATGCATGTATAAAACTATGGGTTACCTCAACATCGAGGGTTGCAGTTGTATCATCATACTGAATTTCCCTAATAGACAACACATCGTCCCAATGCATCTCGATTTTTTTCTTCTGCCACTGATTGTTAACTGCTTCGTCATCCAGCATCTCCCATATCAATCTCTTTCTTAAGAAGTAGCATTTGGCAAAAAGACTAATCTGAGACCTAGCAACGCGAGTCCATTCACCAATGACTATCTTGGAGATTTCGAATCGCAGAGTAGGGTCCGCGGCCATTGTGTTTCCTAACAGACACAAGAAAGCAAAAGGTTCTTGTTCTTGAGCATAGATTTACTGAGAGACACAAGAAAGCAAAAGGTTCTTGTTCTTGAGCAGAGATCTACATTATCAGTAGACGCAAGTTCAAAAGTGGATAACGCGCGAAATAGTAACTACACATTCTAATAGAAGAGTTCACAAGAAGAGAGTTTTACGGTTAACAAAATCTGGGAAGCGAGATCGAAAAATGTCGAAGAGGACGACGACGAAGAAGGAGATTCAAAAGTTCGTTTTGTTTTCTTTGTGATTGACGGAAGACCTAGCGAGCGAACGATTCTCTAGTAAACTGAATACCTAAACTCCTAAATCTATACGATGGTACGAAAAACGCCAAGAGCAAAACTTACAGATCTTGATTCTTGGAGAAGCAAGCACCAGAGACGTACGATAGGTAGAAGAAAGACTGAAAGCAGAGAGGATGATGAAGTCGCGCGCTTTGTATCGTTTATATGTATTAAATAGTTGAAGGTAGACACGTCAGCATTGATTTTAACTGAAGCGAATATAGTCTCCCGTGTAGTCCTATACTCCTATCTAGTATTTGTCCTTTAGTTGGAAGACAAAGTACAATCTCCCAAAATTTGGGTTTTAATAAGTACCAATTGAAGGGAATTCTCAAGTTACATAGTTTCTACATTACAAACCTCAACTGCAGATACTGGAAAAAAAAAATATTCTACAAAAAAAAAAAAAAACACCAAAGAATAATTTATAGAAAAGATTGAGTAGATAAAGAAAAACCTAAATCGTTAATAATAGCTGTTGCTTAAGCATTGATCACAATAACATATGTTGTCGGTCATCCATATTTTGTGAAAGTAGGCAGCTGTGTTTTGTGTATATCCTTCTTGAGGTAGGAAGTCTGGTACAAACGGTGCAGTCTGAGATATTGTGTGATCTTCTGTCTGTTGAGACATCATCGGGTTAGTTTGTGTCCCTTGTACATATGCTTGACTTCCATCGAACTCCCCTGTGCTAAAGTTTTCCACTGGAAAATCAATAAAAAACAATTAGGTTATTTTAATAATAACGTATAAAAATGATTTGCGTAAGGTTCAAAGTTGAGTACCTCGAGGATAGTGATGATGATGACTAGGGTCATAACTGACGCCGAAGCTATGTGGCTGGTAGTTCCCGTAGGGAGAGAAGTTGTTGTTATCATTGTCGTTCTTGTTTCCATAGCCAATATCGAAGTAAAGAGACAGTGGTAGAGTTGGGAATCTGACTTGAGCGCGTTCTGACCAGAAGGTATCGGCGGACAGAAGCTTATCCAAGGTCTTTTGCAGGTCTCCAGGGAAAAAATGAAGTTTATGTCTCCTGTATATATAAATGTGAGGCTTTGAATCTCTTTCAATGGAAATAAAACCAACCAGGAGTATCAAAGATAGAGGGAATGAAACCTGTATAGAGAAGCAGAGTGATCTGTGGTGAAATCTTGATCCACTTCCCATTGAGTGTGTTTTCCTGCCTGTGGATTAGTCTCCGTGAAGAACGTTGGAGGATTTTCCAGCTGAAAAAAGGTACATTTCACAATAACAAGTATTGTAAAACATCTGATATATAACAAGTATTGCATACTATACCTCAATTTCGAGAGTTCCGGTTTCATCATGTGGATGAAAAGTTACTCTAAAAGACAAGACATCAGACCATTTGAGCTCGATCTTTCTCTTAAGCCTCGAAACATGTGTTCCTGTTTTTACATTGTCTAGAATCTCCCACATAAGTTTTTTTTTTGCAAAATAGAATTTCGCCTTAAGAT
Source organism: Sisymbrium irio (assembly GCA_000411075.1). Taxonomy (NCBI): domain Eukaryota; kingdom Viridiplantae; phylum Streptophyta; class Magnoliopsida; order Brassicales; family Brassicaceae; genus Sisymbrium; species Sisymbrium irio. The sequence goes on along the minus strand of KE153852.1, from coordinate 743,148 downwards.
CATCCGGATACCTCCCGATGTGAGTCCATTGACCAATAGTGGCCTTGGACATTGGAATATTCAAAGCCTTTGGTTTTTCAGTAGAGGTTAAGGTCGTTGTGTTCTCCCAGGAATAATGAAGCTCTAGTTGATACGGACATGGGTACTCTTGTTTTAGGATGGATTCAATTGACTCGATAAATTCTGGAGGTGTTGTTAAAGGCAACCCTAATGAACCCTAAAAAAAAGATAACAAAACAAAAAAAACAAATAGCTAGTAAATCATAAATTTATACATTACTTTCTAAAAATAAGAAAACCAATTAATATAAAAGAAAGAGACATAATTAAAAAAAGAAAAGAAAATTAAATATCTAATAAAATACCGTTTAAAAATTAAAAATTATTCTTGAACGATAAAGAATTGTGCTGTGAATATGGATATAAATTAGATCTAAAACCCTATTAAGTCTTCTAGATAAATAAAAAACATAAAATATTTGAAAAGATTACAAAGAAAAAACAAAAAATAGACTAAGAACAATAACAAATCACAAAACATGAGGATACGGCATGAACCAAGTAGAAAATAGAAATAGAGTAATAATGCATAGAAAGAGCAAAGTAGAAACCTCTACGATTAATCTGTTAGGGCCACTCATGATATATAAGATATCAACAATTTGATTTTGGCTTTTTTTTGCTCTGGATTTGTTTTGTGACAGATATTGCCTAGTTTAAAGAATATATATAGCACGTTATTTTATTTTAATTTATAATTATTTAATTTACTATTATTTTATTAGGATTCTGTTTTCTAGATACTGTTAGGACTCGTAAAACAGATTAAGTTGGGACCGTTAGATTTTTCTTTTTCCTTTAAAATTTTATTAATTAATTTGATATGATAAACATGTAATCATATCATCGGCAAAAAAAACTATTGTCAAGTATGATCGGTTGAAAGAAATTTATGAGTAGTCATGTGTTTCACTTTTGTATAAATTCATTCGTTATATTCTAAGATATATATAAGTATGTTTTTGGAATATCGTAAAGTTCGTAACCTAATTAAAAAGGGACACTATATTTGAGATTCAAATTAAAACAATATGCTTAATCAATATCTTTAGGTCTGTATTCTTTATAAATTCCTTGTTACTTAGCTAAATCTACATAGTCGATCTTAACGTTCAATACGAATTACGAATTGCAACTACAAAAAGAAGATGAAGATGTTAGGATTGATTGAGCTAAAGATGGCGTGGGGCTTTTGTCTCATTATCATATACGTATCGTGTGTTTGGATGGATTTCGATATAAAGTAGTCGAAAAATCCATACTCCAAAAATATAATCGAATGATTGGACCCTTCTCAATATCCTCCAAAGTTTTATTTTCTCCATTTAGTGTCACATCTCAAAGATTCACAGAACCCTACAGTAAGAAAGCGAAGCAAACAATGTTGATTTTCCCTTCAAAAACAACGTGTTAACACTTTACACCTTAAACCCCACCATAATTCTTGGACCTTGTAGAAATTTAGTGTTTCTACATTGCGTTTCGACTTCAAACTTCATAACATATAACTTTCAAAAGACTAGGGATTTAAAATTTCCGAAAGTTTTAACATTTTTCAGATTAATTACGTCACGTTTCCTTCTATTACATCATCATCATTTGTAAATATGTCAAACGTGATGTTAAATATAGGTGAAGATGGGGATTTCAGCATATAGAATTGATTTTCACCGAAAATTGCTTAAAAAGTTAAAACCATCCCCTATTCTTCGTTTCCTCAACAGTATCCAAGTTTTGTTCCTTGATTTTTCTGATAATGGAAACATTGGAGTTTGGTTTAAATTGGCGTAGGGACTTAATATGTCTCATTATCAAATTTTGGAGTTTGTTACCGATGGATGACGATACAAAATAATGAAAGATGTTAAATCTTGATGAGCCTAATATGCTCCAAAGTTTGTTTTATTTTCGCATTCTCAAGGATTTTATTCAAAGAAAAAATGTTTCCTGATCAGGGTTTTGATTTCTTATAACAAAAATCCATCTAAAAATGAAAGTACAGTAATTAATCGTAAATTACTACAGAATCCAGGGATCTTGTTACATTTCATATTGTGGTAAGAAGAGTTAGACGACGACCAGCCCAGAGAAATTAAGAATCAATGAACTATATTAGTGATAAACAGCAACAGAGAAGAATCCAAGTGAGACTTGTCAGATTTCTTCCCTCTAATGGTCATAACCAAAGGCTAGCTCGAAAATCTGCTCATATTCATTGACGAAATGAGCATCGAGCCCTTCTTTCATGTTTTCCGCGAGCTCATCAAAATCTCTACGATTAGCCTCTGGAAACATTATCGTCTTGACCTGACTCCGTTTCGCAGCTAAAGTCTTCTCGCAAACCTGAGTGCATGGGAGACATTTTGTGTATTGTTTATCAACTTAATAAAAATTGTGTAACTAAAAAGCCAAAACAGAGTAGTGTGTGTGACTTACACCGCCTATTGGAAGAATTCTACCCGTCAGAGTGACTTCCCCGGTCATTGCAAGATCCTTCCTAACAGGCTTCTTCATTGCAAGAGATAGCAACGAAGTGATCATGGTGCAGCCTGCGCTTGGACCGTCTTTTGGTGTGGCTCCTGAAGGAACATGTAAATGAAGCTTGGAGTTGGCAAAGAAAGGGTTCTTGGGTTCTTTCTCGACCATTATTCTTCTGGCGACTGTGTGAGCTATCTCTGCGCTTTCTTTCATCACATCCCCAAGCTGACCCGTTACATGAAGACTACCTTTGCCTTCTCCCTCTTCTACAGAGGTTGTCTCTATGTACAATGTCGAGCCACCCATGGATGTCCAAGCCAGACCCATTACAACCCCGACTGGTGTCTGCTCATAGATCTTCTCTGCGAGGAATACCGATTTGCCTACATAATCCGCAAGGTTTGATTCATCAATTATAACCTTTTCAACCGTTTTAACTGCCACTCTGGTCTCCTTGGGCTTTGATTCTGTTGAATCTCCCGTAACTGATTCGAGTATCTTCATAATATCAGCCAACTTCATTGTTTTAACCTCCGAATTGGTCTTGGCCAAAGGTTTAGTATCTTTAGTGTCAGTAACATCAACCGATACTGCAGACCCTTCACGTAGTAGTTTAAGAGCAATCTGCCAAAAAGGTCAATCATGTTTTAGATTCCGGGGGACTTTGCTAATAGTTGGAGACTGTGTAGCAACTTACCTTACGATAAATTTTTTCAATATGCTTCTGGAGATTTCTAACTCCTGCTTCTCTGCAGTAACTTTCTATCAACGAAAGAAGAGCTGCATCGCTCACATCAACCTGGAAAGGGTACAAACAACTTGAGAAAATCTCTCGTAAATAACAAGAACAGCAAATGGCATCAGAAATGATGACCAATGGTTACGAGTGAGACCTGTTCAGGCTTAATGCCACAATCTCTGCATGAGGTTTTCACCAAATAGTCTCTAGCAATATGCATTTTTTCATCAGTAGTATACCCTGCGAGATTAATCACCTCCATTCTGTCTAGCAGAGGACCCGGAATCATATCTATCACATTTGCTGTGCATACAAATAAAACCTGCGAAAAATTAGTTTAGACATTACCCCAAACACAAAAATGCAAAGATTAGAATAAAAACAACCATGCCAAAAGAGTAGAAACCTTCGATAAGTCAATAGTAACATTAAGAAAGTGGTCCAGAAAATTTGCACTCTGCTCTGGATCCATAACCTCCAAAAACGCACTGGCTGGGTCGCCAGTGGGTGACCGTCCAAGCTGCCAAGGAACAATACACATTTAATACAATTTGAACACAAATTCCAAAAGCCCATATCAAAATTCTAACAAGAGCTACCTTATCAATCTCGTCTACCAGAATAAGAGGATTTTCTGTTCCCACAGTCTTTAGACACTGCACCATCTTTCCAGGCATGGGACCAACATATGTTTGACAGTGCCCCTAAACAATGTTTAAGAGAATAGATGAATATGTATATATAATTTAGCTATAGTTATGTCATGTAGTATCATTATACCTTAATCTCAGCAACATCAGATAAACCTCCAACAGAGAACCGAAAGAACTTGCGGCCAAGAGCACGTGCAATAGAACGTGCAATGCTAGTTTTACCTACTCCAGGAGGGCCCGAGAGACAGATGATCTTCCCTGTTTGACACATTTTACAAACTTTCAGTTTCACAACTTACAAATTTTTCAGAAAAGAAGAGTGAATCACAAAGTCAAAGAGACGACCTTCTTTTGAAGTTCCTCTTAACCTTCNCCTGAAGGAACATGTAAATGAAGCTTGGAGTTGGCAAAGAAAGGGTTCTTGGGTTCTTTCTCGACCATTATTCTTCTGGCGACTGTGTGAGCTATCTCTGCGCTTTCTTTCATCACATCCCCAAGCTGACCCGTTACATGAAGACTACCTTTGCCTTCTCCCTCTTCTACAGAGGTTGTCTCTATGTACAATGTCGAGCCACCCATGGATGTCCAAGCCAGACCCATTACAACCCCGACTGGTGTCTGCTCATAGATCTTCTCTGCGAGGAATACCGATTTGCCTACATAATCCGCAAGGTTTGATTCATCAATTATAACCTTTTCAACCGTTTTAACTGCCACTCTGGTCTCCTTGGGCTTTGATTCTGTTGAATCTCCCGTAACTGATTCGAGTATCTTCATAATATCAGCCAACTTCATTGTTTTAACCTCCGAATTGGTCTTGGCCAAAGGTTTAGTATCTTTAGTGTCAGTAACATCAACCGATACTGCAGACCCTTCACGTAGTAGTTTAAGAGCAATCTGCCAAAAAGGTCAATCATGTTTTAGATTCCGGGGGACTTTGCTAATAGTTGGAGACTGTGTAGCAACTTACCTTACGATAAATTTTTTCAATATGCTTCTGGAGATTTCTAACTCCTGCTTCTCTGCAGTAACTTTCTATCAACGAAAGAAGAGCTGCATCGCTCACATCAACCTGGAAAGGGTACAAACAACTTGAGAAAATCTCTCGTAAATAACAAGAACAGCAAATGGCATCAGAAATGATGACCAATGGTTACGAGTGAGACCTGTTCAGGCTTAATGCCACAATCTCTGCATGAGGTTTTCACCAAATAGTCTCTAGCAATATGCATTTTTTCATCAGTAGTATACCCTGCGAGATTAATCACCTCCATTCTGTCTAGCAGAGGACCCGGAATCATATCTATCACATTTGCTGTGCATACAAATAAAACCTGCGAAAAATTAGTTTAGACATTACCCCAAACACAAAAATGCAAAGATTAGAATAAAAACAACCATGCCAAAAGAGTAGAAACCTTCGATAAGTCAATAGTAACATTAAGAAAGTGGTCCAGAAAATTTGCACTCTGCTCTGGATCCATAACCTCCAAAAACGCACTGGCTGGGTCGCCAGTGGGTGACCGTCCAAGCTGCCAAGGAACAATACACATTTAATACAATTTGAACACAAATTCCAAAAGCCCATATCAAAATTCTAACAAGAGCTACCTTATCAATCTCGTCTACCAGAATAAGAGGATTTTCTGTTCCCACAGTCTTTAGACACTGCACCATCTTTCCAGGCATGGGACCAACATATGTTTGACAGTGCCCCTAAACAATGTTTAAGAGAATAGATGAATATGTATATATAATTTAGCTATAGTTATGTCATGTAGTATCATTATACCTTAATCTCAGCAACATCAGATAAACCTCCAACAGAGAACCGAAAGAACTTGCGGCCAAGAGCACGTGCAATAGAACGTGCAATGCTAGTTTTACCTACTCCAGGAGGGCCCGAGAGACAGATGATCTTCCCTGTTTGACACATTTTACAAACTTTCAGTTTCACAACTTACAAATTTTTCAGAAAAGAAGAGTGAATCACAAAGTCAAAGAGACGACCTTCTTTTGAAGTTCCTCTTAACCTTCGCACAGCAATAAACTCTAGAATTCTTTCTTTTACATCAGATAATCCGTAATGATCCTCGTCGAGAATATTTTTTGCCCTTAGGACATCAAAATTGTCATAACTGCCAAACAAATTAATATGGTTGTTATAAATGAGACTTCTCAATCGGTGTGCATCAATTACACATAGCGTTATAAGTCCCTCAAGTAGTCAAGTAGACATGAGAACGAAGAAAGTGGCATACCTCAAATTTCCCCAAGGCAACACGGTCAACCAATCAAGGTAGTTATAGGTCACATCATAATCCATTGACCATGATGATAAGGTCTCCAGTTTTGTAAGCTGCTCTTCTATGACTTTTAATACATGTTTTGGAATCTTGTCTTTGATAAAGTCAATCCTGCCCTTAAACTTTTCTGCAGAAAAGAACAGACTTTTTAGAAGCTTCAAGTTGTTTTACAGTCGTCGCCGTCTAAGATATAACTCTTGGAACTAAAGAAAGTTAAGCGTCATAACCAGTGGTGCAATCTGAAAGTTAAAATCTCTTTGAACAATATATAATCTACACATAGAATCCATTCATATAGTAGTACTAACCACAACGTGAATATTCGTCGTCCGAGTCCTGCAGTGGAGCATTTAATAGTCATCAATTACTTAATGACACTATACACTTAATAGATAAAACAATCACTATACAAAACTTCTCGTACTTGACACTTGTTAATCTCCACTTGTTTTTTTACCAATTCCAACGTCAACTTTAGACGTTTATGAACCTGGATCGAAGAAGCCGTTATGAGAATTAAGCTGACTAAGAATGAAATATCATCTTGTTTTTAGGTACTTTCAGAATCAGAACTTAACAGTAACAGACTTATAGTCAAACTACTTACATCTAGTTCTTCAAGAACCTCCTGATTTTGATGTTTGTTAGCGCCAGAGATCCCGGCTCCAAAATCCGCTAGATGTTGATAGTTGAAGTCACCTATATGCTATAGAAATTGAAAAGAGATCTAGTGAGATACTGCTATGCTGAGATATTTTTCAATGGCAAGCAGTGCCAAATATCAAGAGAGAACATGCCTGGGTATATGTCTGAACTCTATCTCTCCAGAGTGAAGTTGTTTTTAAGACATCCCAGAGGGTTGTAATAACATCTAAGTATATTGGCTTGATAACATTATCGTCCTTGTCATATGGCTTATCCTGCAAAGAAATAACAAAGACCCACATGACAAGGGTTATTCCAGAAAGTTTCTGAAGGATATATAGAAAGAAAATGTCATAAAACGAATCACACCATTAGATCTTGAACTGTGACGGTTAGAGGATCTTTCCCCACCTATACAAAAACAAAGCACATTGTTTTTTTTTTCACTGAGAGAAACATAACTTGATGAACAGAAACCGCCCAAAAAGAAGGTGTAGTATACATACAGCTTTTGAACCTAAATATCTCTACTTTTCATGAGCTATAGTAATACTATTAAGTAATAGAGAAATATTATTTGAAGCCAAGTTCCTCCATTAACTTACCTTCTCTGTTATACGAAGACGTCTACGACCAATAAGGATGACTTGGTCACCTTTGATACTTGAAATCAAAAAACAACATTTGCCTGTGGTTAAACTCTTTCAAACAGAGACGAAAGGCAAAAGACAGATCGAGCTGACGTGTGTAGCAGCGCGAGAGTCTACCTGAGCAAGTGTGCCAACTTGGTGAAGACGGTGAAGCAAGTCTTTGCCTTTCAACTTTTTTATTTTCTTTTTTGATTTTCCTTTGCATATGATCAGCTTGTCTAGAATATTCTCTGTTTCAGTCGATGAATTAGTTGAAACGTTATCCTTCAAAAGGAAAGCCCCTGCATACGGATATTGTCTTCCACTGATCTCTTGTAAAGCTGCAAGTAATTTAGGATCCTAACACAGAGAAAATAGTTTCATTATAGGTCAGAGAAACGCAAGTGAGACAACAAACATAAATAAAATGCAGTATTCACAAATTATGTTTCAAGTAACATACCTTGACACAGATTGTCATGCAAAATCCAGGAATAAGAGGCTTTTTGGGCAACGGCAATGCTACGACCTAGAATTAATTAAACACGTGGAAAAAAAACACAAAGCTTTTCTTAACAAAATTTTAACGAAACGTAACCCACAAGCAATTATATTTCTACGGACCGTTAGACAATCTTCGAGGTTAGAGTTAACTGAGACAATCTGTGTCGATGGATTTGAGTCGGAATCCGACGCAGCTGCCTTGGACAAGAAATTGGCACCGTCATTGCGACCAAATTGGTGAAAACTCCGGTTCCATTCGGTTAGCTGTCTTGGCGCCTTGAAGAATTGACTCTTAACCGGGCTTGACCCGGCCCGAATTCCCCGATTTACGAAAGAAGATGTCGAGTAGGAAATTCGGGAGTTTAGGGTTACGCTTTGCCTAAGAGGCAAGAAATCGTACGAAGATGAAGAATGTACTAGGCTCGTGTCAAAACCCTTCATAAGCCCTTCTAAAACAAATTTCTGGTATAAGTTTCTATTGATTAATCACAATATAACTGTTGGCAAAACAAATTATACAACAATGGGAATTTCAGGAAACATCAAGTATATAGATAATTATGTAAGGTTAAGGGGAATACCTCTATTCATCATAGTATAGACGTTTTAGGAGTTTAGGTTTAACCTCATGATTGACTGTACATGTTTATATATACGCAAAGAATAATACTCATTTATTTCCAATTTAGTGATTGTCGAAATATTTTTTTAAAAATAGTAACTTTCTCCAATTAAGGAAAATAGCGGACAATTATAAAACCACATGACGGGTAATTTGCTTCTTCTTCTTTTTTTGTGTGGCCAAAAATTTGTTATTAATGTGACAAATTACCATAAATTTGTTACGTTGACGTACAAAATTTGTCGAAAAGGTGAGAGATAATTAGAGATAATTATCTCACTAAAACGATCCTGTAGTCTCTACGCTTTCTCAACTTTTTCTTCCTTGAAATGAAAACTTATGGAATTTGACTTAAGTCTCATTATCAGATTTTGGAGTACCGATGGATTTGTATACAAAATAATCCAAATTTGTAAACCATTTTAATATACTCCAAAAGTAAATTACCCTGAGTAATAATAATAGTATTACGGGATCTCTGGCTCCAATTACATTTCATCTTGTGGTAAGTAAGGTTAGACGAAGATCATTAGATCAAAGCCTTAAGGAATAAGAAGTAAGCAATATATTAGAGAAAGCAAGAACTGAGTAAATCCCAAGTGAGACGTGTCAGAGATTTTCGAAGATTCAACGGAGGAGATGCCAAACGATGGCCAAAGGCTAGCTCGAAAATCTGTTCATATTCATCGACAAATTGAACATCCAGCCCTTCTTTTACGTTGTCCGCAAGCTTATCGAAATCTATACGGTTACCCTCCGGAAATATTATCATCTTCACTTTACTACGTCTTGCAGCCATGGTCTTCTCTTTAACCTGTGAAAGATTTTGTGTATTATTATTATACTATCAACTTATTAAAAATTGGGTAACTAAAAAGCCAACACATAGTAGTTGTCGTCTTACCCCGCCAATTGGAAGAACTTTACCGGTCAGAGTGACTTCTCCGGTCATTGCAAGATCCTTCCTAACAGGCTTCTTCATGGCAAGTGAAAGGAAGGAAGTGAGCATGGTGCAGCCTGCGCTTGGACCGTCTTTTGGTGTGGCCCCTGAAGGAACATGTAAATGAAGCTTGGAGTTGGCAAAGAAAGGGTTCTTGGGTTCTTTCTCGACCATTATTCTTCTGGCGACTGTGTGAGCTATCTGTGCACTTTCTTTCATCACATTCCCTAGCTGACCCGTTAAATGAAGACCACCTTTGCCTTCTCCCTCTTCTACAGAGGTTGTCTCTATGTACAATGTTAAGCCACCCATGGATGTCCAAGCTAGACCCATTGCAACTCCGACTGGTGTCTGTTCATAGATCTTGTGTTCGTGGATTACCGGTTCGCCAACATAATCCGCAAGGTTTGATTCATCAATTATAACCTTTTCAACCAACACTGCAGCCGTTTCAGCGGATGCTCCACGGCGTACTAGTTTAAGAGCAATCTGCCAAAAATAAAAAGTGACATGGTTTAAGAGCAATCTTGGGACTCGAAGTAAACACAGTTTGGAAACATACCTTACGATAGATCTTTTCAATATGCTTCTGGAGATTTCTAACTCCAGCCTCTCTGCAGTAATTTTCTATCAACGAAAGAAGAGCTGCATCGCTCACATCAACCTGGAAAGGGTACAAAGAACTTGAGAAAATCTCTCATAACAGACCACACATTCAATTAATGAAGGAAAAGAAAAAAGGAAGCTAAAAACAGCAAATGGCATCACAAATGACTGGGGGGTGAGGACCAATGGTTACGAGTAACACCTGTTCAGGCTTGATGCCACAATCTCTGCATGTGGTTTTCACCAGATAGTCTCTAGCAATGTGCATTTTCTCATCCGTAACATACCCTGCGAGACTAATCACCTCCATTCTGTCTAGCAGAGGTTTAGGAATCGTATCTGTCACATTTGCTGTGCAGACAAATAAAACCTGCAAGAAAATTAGTTTAGACCTTACGTCAAATAAAAAACTGTCTATTATCAAATCGATACACGGATCATATAAATGGATCAGAAAAAAACAAAACTCGTCATGACAAAAGAGTAAAAACCTTGGATAAGTCAATAGTAACATCAAGATAGTAGTCTCGAAAA